>PVJN01026625.1:0-28767 GCA_004026805.1 Lasiurus borealis | reverse complement strand
GGCAGGATTTAAACTTGGCTTTGGCCAGAAAAACATTAAACCAACTCCGGTTCTCTTATTTTTTTCTCATTATTTTTTCCAGCCTTATTTTTTTCTCATTAGTTAGATGTCACATCAGAAATGAAATTATTATAAACATATTTAGCTTGTTTAAATAACTTTAAAAACATAACTTATAATCAACAGGGTTTCAAAATTCAATAAATCCTCTCACTTATTAGTTACAGAATATAGTTGAGTATAACCTAATAAACTTAAAAACATGGCTTTAAGGAATATTTTTTCTTGGCAAGAATTAAATTGGCTTGGCTAATTTACATTGTTTTAAATTTAGAGAGCACTGTGTATTGACTCATGATTGCAATACATAAACCATTTC
Organism: Lasiurus borealis; assembly: GCA_004026805.1. Taxonomy (NCBI): domain Eukaryota; kingdom Metazoa; phylum Chordata; class Mammalia; order Chiroptera; family Vespertilionidae; genus Lasiurus; species Lasiurus borealis. The sequence continues at coordinate 28,388 of PVJN01026625.1, read as the reverse complement.
CATGAAATGGTCTGAATTAACCTCCATGCTATTTCTATAAACAGCACATATCTTTGCATGCATTGCAGTCTACTTAGATGGGATTTTTTTTTAAAGAAGTAAATTAAGCTTGTAATGTAATCCTTACCTAAATATGAGAATAAGGGGAGTGTAGTGTTTCATTATGTTCTAAATGATAGGAGCTCATTGTTTCTGTACGTTTTAATATACCAAAAGCAGTTGTAAATATCTAAAGTTAATACAAAATAATGTAGCATTTGAGTGTACATTTAGAAAACATATGTAATAAAATCAAAGGCAGCTAAAAACTATAGATGAAGTGATGACTGCCAAATTAGTTCATTGATACACATAACATATGCATTGGGCTCAAAATCTTCCTGAACTTATTGCTTAGATGGATCCAATGATAACATTCACCCTAAAGAATGTAATGAAGACAGAACTACTATAAAATTGGTACCTGTCTACTAGGAACTGCATATTAACACTGTTAATAGCCACTTTCTATCTAATTATGGATATCTACATCAACTCAAAATAAAATAAAAATATTCAGGATTAAATGTGTTAATAAAATCTGACAACAATGTAAGTCTTGAAGAACAATAGATATGTGAAAGTGGATAGGAAAAACCTGAAATGACCAATGGCTACACTGTAAAAGAAAGTACATTATCTTAAACAAGTGACATGACAATTTTATCCCTCCAAAAAGCATAAATAGATTTTAATTGCATGTTTTATTTGGCAAGTATAGATAGTACTTTTATTCCTAAGCTATTTGGTTATTCATATACTCCACACCCTAAATCTATCCTTCTACTACAGATAGATTAGACAAAAGTATTATGTGTAGTCATGGATATGTTTGGTCCATAACATTCTAAAAATAAGTGAATCAAAATGAAGCATTTGATTTTCCTCCCAAACTTGCTCCTTACTGTTTCATTATATAAAGAAACGGTAGCACCATCCACCCCACCAGTCAGGCCAAATTTTCAAGAATCATTCTTGAGTCCTTCTCCTGACTTCTGAAATTCCAGTTCATTGCCAAACTCTGTTTCCGTGTGTATCTTGAACCTTTGCTTCTCATGTCTCCCACATGACAGCTCTAGGCCCAGACCCTAGTGCCTCGGCTGGACAACTGCCATGGAGTCCTCTTTGGTCTTTTTTTTTTTTTAATTGATTTCAGATTGAAAGAGAGAGAGAAACATAATCAATGCTGAGAGAAAACTATTGATCAGCAGCCTCCCACACACCCCTAAAGGGGATAGAGCCCGCAACCTGGGCATGCGCCCTGACTCGGAATCAAACCATGACCTCTTAGGTCATAGATTGGTTCTCAGCCACTGAGGCATGCCGGCTGGGCCTCTTTGGTCTTCTTGATTATACACCTGCCCCACTACCATTCATTCTCCTCACAGCTAAGTGAACTTAGGAAGAAGTAAAAAATTGGATATGACTCCTCTGCTTAAAATTCTGAAGTGACTTCTTATTTCACTAAAAATCTAAACTTTTAGTGTAGCCCACCTCTCATGTCCTTCCAGCCCACTGGTGTCTTTTCTTTCTTCCAATGGACCATGCTCATTTCCATTTCAGGGCAAGTGCTTGAATGTGATATGGTCTCTGCTTGGACCCTTCAGCTCCCATGTCTTCACATGGCTGGCTAGTTTTCATCATCTCCTCGACCATCCTATCAAAAGGAGTGCCCAACCACCCATCGCATCCCTCACCATCACATCACCATCTTTTTTACTGTTCGTTGTAACATTTCTCCCTTCAGAATGAAAGCAACAAGAGGAGACCGACCTTGCCTGTCTAGTCACAGCTAAACCCCCAGAGTTGGACAGTGCCTCGGTCAAAATAGGTGCTCAATAAACACTTCTGGAATGCATAATTTCTGTAGAATTTTATAAATTCACCGCTTTTGATTATGTTTAGTTACAATTGGATCCTGATACTTTAGGAGTAGAAATGTCAGTAGAATAGAAGAAAGATACTTGATACCACTAAATGGGATTCTGAGTTTTGCCTAATTAAATCCATCCAGAGAATCAAATTTGCTATAGATGTAGGTAATTGCCAGTTTTTTTTTTTTAGTTTATGCTTTTGTTTTCCAATTTTTTTTCTTGCTAAAACAAAAACTATTCCTATTTGTCTGAAGACGTCCATGGGAAGCAGAAAGAATGTAAATAGTAATTTCATCAGGATATCATCATGACTTTACTTCTTCACTTCCCATTGTAAAAAAAAAAATTGTACATAGCTGTTCAAAATAAAACAGAATCTACACTTTCTTTACTTAAATAAGTAGTTGAACATAAATCTAAACAAAGTAACTTTACCAAATAAAGGGTGATTTTTTTAATGCACTTATACTTCCAAAGAACATTGGTCAAAATAGTTATAATAAAAGCTAACATTTATTAGGCTTTTCTCCGTGCCAGGAACTATCATTTCAATCATATGTTTTCAATCATTTCATCATAGCAAAAACTCTAGATAATTACCACAATTATCCTCATTTTACAGATTAATTAAAGAAAAAACTGAAGACAGTTTATGTAATTTGCCCAAATGTCACACCATTAGTAAATGTGACCAGAATTCAAATCCACGGATCCAAACTCCACTTACCATTGCACTACATCACTTCATTAGATTAGAGATATCACATAAGACTAGAGATGATATATATAAAATTCCTATCACAAAGTCTAGAACATTGCAGGTACTTAATAGTGTCCTTATTTCTACACTAGTGCCTTGGTGCACATTGAAAGGAAATTAATTAGAAAGTGGTTGGCAGGATAGGACTGGATGAGATGGGCCAGACATGCCCTGGAGCCAATCTCCCATGGTCCCTCCCCTGGCTTGAAGGGCATCTGTGAAGGGAGCGGGGTCCCTCGAGCAGGTGAGGTCCTTCAGCCTGACCTACAGTCAGACTATTGGACTGTTACTTAACCTTTTATATACATGGATCATCTGAGGTGACATTAGCCCCCACCAGGGGGCAGATTTCAGATCCTGGATCTTGACCTTGTTAGGAAAAACTGATCAGCACTGAAGCCAGTATCAGCCTGGAGTCAAGAACTCACAGGTCAAGATTTAGGAAAACAATTGACACAGCAAACAGGAAGTCAAGTAAGGAATGTAAGAGATGAGATTCACACCTTCAAATCAACAACAGGTATATTGTAAGTCTGACAGATAAAGTCAAGGTCAGGAACACTAGAAATCAGAGTGTGGTTGACAAATGAAGTTGCTGAAACAAATGGTGTTTTAGAGGCAGAATAAAACCAGAGAAAGTAGAGGGATTATAGGCTTTTATACCCAGTTGGCCCCTGGCAGAATTTCCTCCCACACCTCATTCTGGCTCACACACTAACCTGGTGTTCTTAGAACCCTCTGCATTTGCTCTCCCTAAGTCCTGACAACTCCATTTTCCGGTGGAAAAAAACAGATTTGTGTATATAGATACTATCAGAAACTTCCCAGAGACAGTGATAGAAATGGAATTTACACTTGGGTTATATTCAAGAAAAATCTAAGATGACTGAGAACCATCCCAACACTAAGAGAAATCACAGCTATATTTTTTGCTTCATATTTTCCTTTCCTTATTGAAGGCTAAGCCAGAAAAATGAGAATGAAACTGAGAAAGCCAAGAATGGAATGGATAATATCAGTCTTGTCCCAATCCTGATGATCAATGACTAAAGGTGACTTCTCTCATCAGCAGTGTCTCAGCTATATCTGGCTGATTCCAAGAGAAGAAAATGGCTTTTATTAAAGTTTATAAGAGCCAAGAACAGGTGTATTTTAGTGAAGGATCCAGAAAATACATCTTTCTTAAACATAATCTGAAATTATCTCAGAAGCATAAATATATATGTGATTTTAATGTAAAAATACAAAATAGTTTTTACCTAAAGATCACTATCTATATATCTAAAAGCCTAAGTGACCAGTCAACCAGTTGACTGTTCAACCAGTCAACCGGTAGCTATGACAAGCACTGACCACCAGGGGGCAAACCCTCAATGCAAGAGCTGCCCCCTGGTGGTCAATGCACTGTTACAGTGGGAGCACCGCTCAGCTGACCAGAGGCGCCAGACCCTGGGCTCATGGCTGGTGAGCGCAGCTGTGGGGGTGCAATCCTCTCCCACAGACACTCCCCTTGCAGACATCTCCTCCATCTGGACAGGGACCAGGATAGGGATTGGCATCGGGACTGATTGGGTGCGAGCCCACAGCCACTTCTTGGTCACGGACCCACCAATGTCACCCTAGGACAGGAGCAAAGAGACTGCAGAGGAGTAGCAATGAGCCTATCAAGTGGAGGTGGCAGCAGGCACAGCAGGACTGGGATGAGCACAGCACCCAGCCTGAGCTCCCCTCTAGCCACTCGTTGCTTCAGCCAATCCCCACAGGCTAGGCCGAGGGACCTCACCACCGCACAAATCTGTGCACCGGGCCTCTAGTTTTTAATATGGTCAGAAGGCATTTTCATGGATAAACAATTATAAGAGGATGCATTGACATTGAAATCAACTCTTTTGATTCACCTCTTATGCCCCATGGTTTACAGTCTCTGTGAAACTGAAAAAGAACAAAAAAAAATCGTTTATAAGTTAAAACTAAAGAGAAAGAAGGCATGGGAGGCTTTTCTTTTTAAACTGGAGGCACTATTTCTCAGAAATGACCAAGAAGGGGGTCAATGATGTCACTGAAGTAGAATGTCAGACTTCTGAGCCACATATGGGTTTTCTGAATTGTGGATCTAATATTATATTTTCCCTTCACTTCTTCAGGAATAAGTTTCCATCTGCAGAGTAATAGAAATTATCTACTTACAGGCACCGTGAAGGAAATTTCCTGGTATGGCAACCTGGTATCTCATTATCTGGTGAAAAATGTCTACATTTTCAGGATTATGAATATCACTAATACATCTAAAATCAGCACATGTCAGTCATCAATATTCATATTGCTCAAACAAAACAGCTTATACTCTAGCTGCTCATCAATCTGGCAGAAACGGGAAGGGGGGGGGAAGAAAAGGGAGAAGTGAAGAGATAAAGAAAGAAAGAGCTCAGGGATATATTGAACACCAGAGGGGTCTCCATTCATTCAGCCTAACATCTGCTCAGCCTGAAGTGGAACCACCTGTTAGTATATTAAATTAGAATTAATTTATGTGGAAATAAGAAAGGAGGGGAAAAGGAGGCTTTAATTCATAACCCAAATACATATATATTCTTTTCTTAAAAGAAAGCCTTTCATGGGTATAATCAGGGCCATGAACAACTAGACTCATTATATAATTAATTGGAGAAATGAAATGTTTTCTATAACTGGTACATAGGCATATTGCCTGTATTGTATTCATTGGCTTTTTTTTCTCTCTCTCTCCCCCCACTCCCCTCTCTCCTTGAAGTAAAGGCCACTGGTACCTTTCTTGGCAATTTCATAACAGCAGCAGAAGCAGCAAATCAAACAGAAAGATTCTATAAGGATTTTAGCAACACCGAGGAAGGTCTTACCTTCTAAACACCCATCTATTTACTCAAGTTTTGTGGGGGATGTTTTCATTTCTCCTCCGCAGAGCAGATGAGAACAATATAGCTCCAGCTAAGGATCATAAGAGGCCTGGCGCTGAGTAATGCAGAAGTCTCCATTAACCTCTCTGCCTCCTTTAATGAAAGACATACTGCTTTGCTTCCTCCAATAGTCTCAAATCTCAGGATCTCAAATTTGCTGAATTAAAGTGATGGATATTATATCTACAGTTGATTTCCTCCCAAGTTTGCCAAGAATGTCAGATGGTCATCGCAGAGCACCACTCTGAAGGGAGATTAGAAGAGCTATATAAACTTTTATGGGAATGTAGATAGATATTCTCCAGTATCTCTCACAAGTCAACATGCCTGTCATTTTTGTCTTTTTATAACCTGTGGACTGGTTATCTAAGTTCATCACAATTACCTGGGACACTGAATATGACAGCCTCTCCCAGGGTTGGTTTGCCAACCACAGTCATTTAGGATTTTCTTTTTTTGAGGGTCGGGGTTTGGGGGATTTTTCTTGGAGTTACATTTTACTGTTTATTCCAACAACTAATGCTTTCCTTTCCTAAAGACTCTTTTCATGTAGTCTAGACCTTGTAAGGCGACTATCTTAAGCAGTGCTCTTTGTATGGACAAGGATCATAAACTTCCTTGGGTAAAAAATAATAATAATAATAATAATAATAATAATAATAGAGAGAGAGAGAGAGAGAGAGATTATTTCAAGTTGCTTTTTTTTTTTGTCTCTTGAAAAAGTTATTCCCAAAAAAATTGAGGCAAACTTTCCAAAAAAGCTTTTTATAAAATGCAGAGGAGAAGCGAGCTTTCCCTGGAGACTTATCCAATTACAGGGACTGCATGGTCTCACCCTAAGAGAGAGGAGCATTCAAAATTGTGTTTTTCTGATCATGGCAGTGAGTGTAAAGAGAGAAGTCTAAGAAATTCAATTATCTCCCTAGGTGTCACTCAGCTTTTGGGACTCATATAATTGGCTATAAATAATACGAGTACATTTCGGGCACAACCTCTGTGGGTTTCATTACAAATCCCCTTGCTACTGAGATGCTAACAATTGGGCTTGCTATTTGGATTCGTTGGGGTTGCAACGGCAAAGAGGTTACTTTGTCAGCCACTGGTTTGCCTCATTTTAATGGTCTTTACATATTTTAATTGACGTCCCCAATGTAACATTTTAAGCATGTATTGCCTTTTCAGCACACGCCAAAATGACCTTTTAAAGTAATGGTTTAAGAATCCAAAGCAATGCTTGATTACCAGCTCAGTACCATATAGCATAACTTTTCTCTCTTTCATGCTCCCAAGATCAAATGGAATCCTACAACAGCAGACAATATGAATAGGAATGGCTGATGTAATAGAATTCTAATTCCCTGAAGACCAAAGCGAGTGGCCCGCTCTGACTCGGTGTGGGGGTTTCCAGCTGTGAAATGGGGTAAACTGTGGATGCCTCTTTTATTGATTGCACATAGTAGGCAATCAATAAAATTTGTTGACTTTATTCTAATTAAGCCTTTTGAAAACTGAAGCACGTTGATAGAATGTTTAAACAGTGCCACTAAGGATGAGGGTTTTGTAACCATGCCCACATTTCGAAGTCATCCAGTGTTCCAAAGAGTTTTTCAAATGTTTTGAGTTTAACCAAATCCTAAACACATTATGCCAAGTACTATTTTCCTTTAAGTCCCAAACCCATGTGAATTCTAAGGGAAATTAAACCCACATGTTTCTGATTCATTTTTACTTAAATCATTAAAATGCTGTTTTGGATGAGCCATTTGACTTCCAAGAAGCTTTTCTTCACAAACTCTTTTACGCCTTTTTGGTGTGGGGTCAAAAGCAGGAAGTCATACTTTGACAATGATAAATTAATTGTGACATCAAACACTGCAAATCCAAACCCCAGCACTCTCACAATACTTCAGCAGTTGACAAGTTCATTTTCCTAATTTTCTGCCAAGAGATGCTTGCTTTCCCCACCCCACCCCCCCCCCTTATTTGCCAGGATAACTGAAGAAGCAAAATGCATCACCTATAAACACTATACCACAGAGAATCCCGATTTGGGATTTTATCATTTTTACCAAAGGGGGCAACAGCTCGGACAGTCTTACCCAAGGAAAAGTTAGAAAATATATATGAAATTCTTCCCACTTCACCAAAACTTAGTTACTCTGAGCAAAATGTCTTCACAGGCCACGCCCAAGCCTGATAGGAAGTGAAAAGGCAAACAGTCATCCTTCTCCTGACTTCATAGTTCACATTGTGCTCCTCTCTCTACATTTTGCTCTTAAGTAACCTTAATTCCTCCTCATTAGCTCTAACGTAAAACTTTCACAAGCCTTTCCCACCTTTTGGCAACAAGAAAAGAAACCCTTCACCTGGCCGTAGTCTGCCTCTAGCTATCTTCCTGCATCATTCCTTCTTTCCACTTCCAGATTTCTAAGACTTGATCTCACTAACCATTCTCTCCCTACCACCAACCGTCTCCTTAACTTCTTGGTGATAATATTTAAATCTACATTTTTTTTGCCTCGATCTTGAATATTTACTGTACAAACCCCTGTGGATATCTGGCCACCATTTCTAACGCAATTTGATAACAATTTAACCAAAACTCACTACCTGCTGCTGATTTCTTTATTTCTATAACTGGAAACAGTCATAGCAGTTTTTTTTACAGGATGAGACAAGACAATAAAAACACACTACAACACTATCCTAGCTGCACTGTGGTGATTATGATGTTAATTCAACTGTCTGTTATATACAACTGAATTTCAATAGTGTTATCTACCGAGCAGGCAAAGTCCCCTAACCGACACTATTTCTCCTCAATAGACACTTTGTTTCAGGTCACCACAAGCCATCATTTTAATAATTTTACACAGTAAAAATTGTTTGACCATCTCTCGCCAAACACGGCCAAATTCAAAACCAATAGGATTTTCATATCCTTCCCCCGATTCATGCTATATAACCAGTTCCGTATCTTCCTCATCTCTCTGACAGTCTTGGGACTGTGATCCACTCTTTGGCTGATAACTAGAACTTTCAGATTCTTTTGTTGCTCTCGATAGAAATCATCTCTGGCTCACTTAAGCAAGAGGGATTTTTGGGAAGGTCAGTGGGTATGTTTTCCTATCAATGGGAATCATGGGACTTGAGCGGGAACAAAGATAGGTGAAACAGCAAGAAACAGCCCTAGGCTCCCCCTGCACAAGCTGGCAGCTGAGGACACTGGCCACTGGCACCACCAGACGTACCACTGGTGATGCGTTAGACAGCTACCTCATCCACTGTCCCTCTGGGTTTGCATTATTTCCTCAAGCTTCAGTCACTTAGGCAAGAGTAACCAACTGACCAAGCCAGGCTACTTAAGTGTTTCAACGACAAAAATATATGTCTTAAATATCCTAATAGAAAAATGGTCAAAATATATGAATAGTTACTTTACCAAAAGAAAAACAAATGGCCAATTAACATATTAAAGTTATTGTACCCACTATGAAGTACAAATTATAAGGATAATAGAAATAATTTGTCATAAAAAACAAAACTGACAGAAAAATTAAAAGAGTGAAAAAGACCATGTGTTGTGAATGGAAGAAAACAGACACGTCCCCATGATGTATATACATCTATGTAGCATAGATTGGTGCAGTCTTTTTGATGGGAAATTTTTCATTACTATCAAAATTTACAATGTGAATATCCTCTGCCCCAGAAATCTGACTTCTAGAAATATAACTGGGAGAAATGCTCCACATATGTCCACAAAGATCGATGTACACAGATGTGACTTTAATTGCAGAATTGGAAACAACTTAAATGCTCCAAAGAGGCAGGTTAAATAAATTATGATGCATTCCTATGTCATCGTTATAAATAAATAGATGCATTTATAGATACTGCTTGAAATCTCTCTTTGGTATACTCTTAAGGAAAAGAGACAAGTTGCAGGATAAAATTTATAATCCCATTATATGTAAAATAAAGAAATGCTCATGTATCTATGTAGACAAAGAGAAAGATATAAAAAAGTTATGCGCCAGACCTAACAGTTGCTACATGTAGGAGTCTACGAGTTCAGAGTTGCTAAGACAGGGGGCTCCCACATTTTGTTCTATGAACCTAAGAATTCCACGAACTTTCACAATAAGAATGTTCTATTTTTCACTTTAATATTAAGAAATGCAGGGTGCATGAGGCTCATAGATGAAGCTGGAAAAGCCTAGAAGCACAGTCTTTTTTAAAAAAATATATTATTGATTTCAGAGAGGGAGAGGGAGAAAAAGATAGAAACATCAACAATGAGAGAGAATCATTGATCAGCTGCCTCCCACATGCCCCCTACTGAGATCAAGCCCAAAACCCAGGCATGTGCCCTGACCAAGAATCAAACTATGGCTTCCTGGTTCATAGGTCAATGCTCAGCCATTGAGCCATGCTGACTGGGCAGGACAGTCTTTAACTGGAACTGTTTATGGATCCAAACGGGGTACGGACTTAGTAGTTAGTAGGGACCTGAGTTCAAATCTTTACCACTTTCCAACTGTGTGTAGTGGGAAAAATTACTTAGTCTCTCTGAGCTTATTTCCCCATTTGTTCGTAAAATGAGAATAAAAATAGTATCTTTCACAGAGTGGTTGTAGACATTAAATAATTAAAATGTTCAGCACTGTGTCCAACCCATTATATGAGAGTAATGAATGGTGACTTTCTCTCACTTTTTTTTTTAATATAAAATGAGGGAAATATAAGCCATCACCCTCTATTTCGACAGTATCTTCTATTCAAGGGTCCCATTATATAAGAAACAACTTACATAGAGGATTTTTGTTGTTGTTATGTCCTTCGTTTTCAATTCACCTTGACTGGAGCAGGATTCTAATAATGACCCCCACTTTCTCAGATAGAGAAACCGAGTCCCCAGAAGACCAAATGCCTGGCCTAAGTCACAAGCCCCACCTCTGCAGCATGGCCTCCCAACTCCGATTCCAGCTCCAGTCCCCCAAGTCCATGCCTTTTGCAACAGGACCTTAATATATTATTCCACTAAGACCTTAGTATGTGCTGCTTCTGAACACGGAGCAGAAGACCTTCAGCGGAAGAAAAACCCAAGCATTTGTCTGAAATATTTCCACATGTAGCTTGGAGTACGACATTTAAGAGCCCTCTCTTTTTTTTTTAAGAGTCCAAAATCTGATCAATAACAGGGAAGCTGTAATACTGATCCCTTTTGCCAGAGAAATTTACAACCAAATAGGGCTTTAGAGCCAAGATTTCCACAGCAATGAAAATGATGTGGCCAGAGAAGGGAGGGGTGGGGGGAGGTAAAGAAAAACGCCTGCGATAACATCCTTGGGATATCTCGAAGCTCCATTACACCATCCAAAAGAAATATAATAGGATTTGAGGCCCAATTATTACTTCCTCCATCTAACCCCCTTCATTTAACATATCATTAGTATTTTTAGACAAGTCCCCGGGGACTCCCACACTTTCGTAGGTGAGTCAGACAGCAAGAGCTGCGGTGGCAACGATCCAAGGAAACTGATCCCCCTTTTAATGTTCCTTTCTGGTTACCTGCTATAATGCAATTATCATGTACTGAAGCAATTTTCGGGAAAATGACTTGACAAGAACTCTGTCATTTTGTAAACAAGAACAAACGTTGTAATTGGATCTTAATTACACAATGCTCTGAGAGGTTATTTTTATTTCTTTGTTTGTTAATGCAATTATTTAGCTTCCCTATTTTAGCCTTGACCTTGCAGGAAGAGGGTATTTTCCAGTCAGCATAATGCTTTATCTTTGAAAGCTACAATCAATAAGGATAATTAATGATGCCGGCTGCAATGATAGCCTCAGCAATCATTATCCCACATTAATCCCTGCAGTCAGACTGGGGTCAAGGCCATCTAAATCATTCACCTAGGGGTGGAGAAATTCAAATCATTTACCAATTTAAATCCTTGCAAACATATCCCACTTTATTTTCAAAGCAGTTTGAATGCCACCTGGGTTTGTTTTGTGTGGTTTCACCGGGCGCTTAAAAAAAAAATAATAATGACAGAATAGATACTTTATATTAGCCATGCAGTTTTGCTGTTTGTGTTTTGATAAATTCATGTTAAGAATACGCAGCACATTAACTGCTGCTGTGCCTGGAGGTACATGTCACATTTAGCATTGCACATGTTGTCCCGGTTTTGAAAGAGGAAAGGGGAGGAAGAGGAAGAAGAGGAAGGAAAAGGAAGAAAAGAGGATGGGGGGGGGGAGATGAATGGGAGCCAGTGGCCTCAGGGAGGCAAACTGGGAAAGAAGGTTGAAACCTACCAGCTGGAAAATCTTTGAGATGGAGCTGCAGGCTTACTCAGCATTACTGAGGGGGCTGGTGGATCTGAAACCTCACACTGGATCTTGCAAAACAGCCTCTGCCAAGGTCTCTTTCTCCCTCATTTTTGCCCCCCCCCCCCCTCCTTTCCCTAACACGCAAGTTGGATGACTTGATGTATCTTCTGTCTGCTGAAGATCACACTCTGTTATAAAGAATTCCACTGGGCTCCCAAATATTTTTCAATGATTTCATTTTAATTAGTGTTTTGCTATCAATCATCTTCTTAGCCTGTATACGCTTGAGAAGATATCAAATTGACGTCTGGTCACTCCCTCTCCCCTCCCCCCCACCCCTGCCTCTCTTTCCAGAATTAAATTAGCAAATGAAGAGAAGTTTGTAAGGCACTGGGTCTCAATAAATATTTGTTGATATTATATAGCCAAGTGTACTTCAATCTTCTTTTATTTTCAAGTTACGTAGCATATGGTAAGGAGTTACAGCGACTAAAATGAACTTTTCCTGGCACAGTAATTAGGGACTGGGATATTTATGGGTGTTTGGGGAAATAGAGGACAACGAAGAGATAGCTGCTAGAGGCAGAGCAGAGATCTGTAAAACACTCAGCCGGGGCCCCTCTCTCCTCTCAACTGTGAGAACTCCTCTGCAAAGACTGTGTTGAAAGCTGCCGAGAATTTATCACCCATTGCTTTTTCATTATGAGCAGTGACTGCTAAAGAGAAAGCACTTAACATGTCTGAGCATCGTTATTATATTCGAGATAAGGAACTCTTTCTAATGAGATTTTATCACTGTTTCACCATTTCCCAAATGCGGATCTTTGCTTCATCCTGGCAAACGAAAACAGGAGATATTGAGGGTTTTGCAATAATCTGAGTGAAGGGAAAATATAAGTAAAACGGAATTAAGAAGGGAACAGTGAACTGTGTACTTGAACATGGAAAAGCACATGTCATTCTAGGTTGGACTCTGAAATAGCATGTTCCCTTCCAGCTCCCAGCTGTCTAGCAGTCTCACATCTGTCTTTCTAAGTTTGTGATTTTTTTTTTATGAAGAGCCTGGTCTTTGCAGAAACTGTCTTTTTCCATCTTCGTTCTATCCCTTCTGGCCTCTTCACCTTGTGATTCTTCCATGAGCATGTGTGCGTGCCTGGAGCATCTACGCGCAGGGCTGGTGACACAATGTGCAGATCCAGTGCAAAACGAAAATGTGGGGCCCCACCCAGGACAAATGAAGTCAGTCGCCCCTTCCATGGGCTAGTCGTCCCAATCCACAGCGGAAGGGCACCCACGCCAAGGATTTACAGACTTTGCTCTGGACGCTCTACTCCCTGAATTAGTGGTAAGATTTAGAGAGACCCCAACTGCAACACCTACCCAACACATCATGGAGCTGCTAGCCTGGGGAAGGGATGGTGACTACCTTACCCTAGCAAGATATTATGGGGCGTACACTCAAACTCAAACCTTCTCCACACCTATATCTATGCCCCTCTAGGGACTGAGAGTGACAATGCAATACCAGAACCCCTCCATCTCAACAACATGACCTAGTCCTTATCCCTCAGCAGAGGGTGGCAGCAGTCTTGGAGCAAGCCAGAGAAGGGATACCAGGTGAGACAGGGCACAAGGGGCCGGAAGCATGCCATGGAGAAGCCATCCTCGAGGAACGTAGAGGTGATGTGAGCCCAGGCTCCAAGCCCCTCCGGCACATACTCCGTTACCCCATCACACTTCACTTACATAAACTCAAAGACAAATGCAAATTCGAATGTAAAATGATTAATAATTACAAGATAGTGATTGTAGAACATTAAACCCCAAAAGGGGTCCTACTCATCAGCATTGTTCACTTGTGCACGTAGAAAGCCCTTTTACAATATACATGGGGAGACCCCAAAACAAATAGGACTCAACTCCCTGGACTCTGGGAGATCATTGTCTAGCAGAGGACACAAGCAGGTTGAAAAAAAAAAGTTACATCATAATATGATATGGTTCACTGAGCACCTGCTGTGTGTTGGGCATTCTCTTGAACATCTCATGTGTATCATCAACATAACCCTCCTAATGAACCCAGGAGTCAGTCCTGTCATTATCTCTGTTTTTAAAATACTGAAACTGAAGCCTAAGAAGCTAATAACTTTATCAAGGTTGTGTAGCTTAAAGGAGGCAGAGGCAGGATTTGAATGCAAAAGGATGCTCCCAGGCTTGGTACCCTGCTGCGTTCCTTCTCAGGGAGATTTGTGCAGAGTTCTCTACGTAAAGTGCAGAGGTCATGAGCACTGCCCTATAGGAGTTGAAAAAGACTCTATAAAGGTGATGAATTTGAGCTTTTGAAAAATGAGCTGGAATTTTCCTGTCAGAGAAAGAGAAGTGCTATTATAGTCATGGAAGGACTTGGAAATTCAGGAATGTTTTATGCATGAAGTCAGGGATACATGGCAGAGAGCAGAGAGGAATAAAGCCAGTGAGCAGGGTGGAGCTTCTGCAAGAAGTGTGACCTGTTAAGACCTTGGGCTTTATTCTGTAGACAGTGGAGACCCAACAGTAACCACTAAACTGAACTTTAACATGATCAGAGTGTTAACCCTTAAGAAACGTGGCCCAATTTATATGAACACATCCAAAAAACAACAACAAAATGAATATCATCATTAGGAAACCATTCTCAACCATGTCAAGGATTTTTCAAAAGTTATTCAACAGTCAAGTCATTCTTCCAGACCAGCTGCCAACTCAGCAGAAGAGGCCAAAGAATGAGTGAAGATGTACTAGTCAATAAGAAAGGCCCTTTCAGGTGATCAGAAATGTGGGTCCATTCTCATGGTAGCAGAAGACATGGGCCATGGAAGAAGGACTCTTCTGGTAACTATATTCTGTTATACTCTGGAACAGTGTTTGAAATGACTAGTATAATGGAAATAAGTTTGGAATCCAAAATGGTTATTTCACTTACAGTCAATTAGTGGCCCAAACTGGATTGGAGTCAGGTGATGTCAGGTCTAATGCTGGCTCTGCTTCTAATGAGCTCTGTGTTCTTGGGTCTGAATAGTCACTTACCTTGAAATATTTTCCCAGGAGACAGATGGGTGAGACCAAATGAGCATGTGTTTTAGAATTAGGGAGGTCAGAGTTCAAATCTCAACTCTGTTCCTTGCCAGCTGCATGACCTTGGGTAACTTACACCTCCACGAGGCTTGGTCTCCTTATCTGTACTGAGGATAACAATTTTAATCATAAAAACATATTAGGTGTATGAAGTTATATGACAAAGAAATATGTACTAGAATAGTACATGTGGTAGGTGCCAAGAATGTCTGTTTCCCTTACTGTTCTAGTGTTCAGTCTTCTCCTCTGTATTATGAGAGGGTATTAGATGAATTCCAAATGGCCTGCTACCTCCACTTTTCCTTGACTCTAGAACCTTCCCCAATTTCTCTCTTTGAGCATATGTTACACGCCCTGCACTGTGCTATTACCTGAGGATATAATGGTGAGCACTGTCATTGCCCTCAGGGAGTTTTTTGTTGTTTTTTTTTTATCGTAGAAAGTAGGCACTTTCATAGGATTGATCATGAGTAATAAATAGCAAGGAGAATGAGTTACTCAAAAGGAGCCGTTATGTGAGGAATGGATGGACAAGATGCCCTATCTCCTCTGATACCTGAAAATTCCCTATTTGAGAATCAATCCTTTGAAATTTTAATTATTGAATAGGAGAGAAAATACCTTAAGAAACGCTTGGCTAATGCTTTTGAGAGGTTAATTAACTGTGAGGTAAGTACAGGTACAAAATGAGAGATAAAAAGGGAAGGCATTAAAGAGAAGATGAACTAAAGCAAACTTCAAACCCCACATCTGTAATATTTGCACTAGGCAGATTGCCCTCTCTTCAATACTCACCTAATAACCAATCTATGTGGGCCAACTCCCAGAATACAGCTTTGTGTCCTAGAAGATTCTTTATGAAGAACGGGTTGAGTAATGGCACATCCCAGAACCCTAGATTTTCCATGATTCCTATTTTTAAAGAAGCTCCATAACCTAAGTGATTTTTAGCTCCCAGTTTTATTTGGACTTAAAATTGACTTTGTTAAGTCTCAAATAATACTGAGAAGGTGAGCACATACTTTCTTCACTCTTTTTTTAGAAACACTTTAGTTAGTCTAAAAACGGTTTTTGTTATTGTTTTTTTCATTACAGTTATACTCTCTCCTCATATTCAGATTTGTTAGTTTGAAATGTGAGATGGTTATGATGAAAGCAAGAAAATGTTGAGACTTTCTTGTCTTTAAGAAGTTCGGAGGAGATGCTTGGGAGTAAGACTCCTATTTCAAAAAGTAAGCAGCGATAACCAAATTACATTAGTCCAGGAGCTACATCCAAATCCACATGTTCATTTTCAACGTTTGCTTTCTTTGAGGGATACAATGTCTTGACATCTCTCTGTGAGAAATAAAGAGACCTCCCTCACACTGTTCTGTCTTAAATATGAGATCTGGGGTTTTGCCAGCCTCTCAATCACTTCCTGATGACCCTCAACACTGAACTGGCATTTCTTTGGCCTTGGGAAGGCATGAGAAAGAGTGTTGGCTACTTTCCAAAGAGACGTAGGAGCAGAAGAAGGGAGTAAGGGTGGATGTTCACCTTACCATCAAATTTTTAAGAAGACAGTGAATGTTGTATCTAAGGCATTTTAAGCTTCTCTCCTAATTCTCTTAGAAGCATGTTCTGGTCTGTGGTTCTCTGCCCCTGATATTACACACATGGTATGGTCACTTAACTTGAGCAAATTCAGGCACAGACCAGAAATAAAACGTGGCTATTGTAAAAGCCACTCCAACAGCTTTTAGGGTAGATGAGGGATTGGATCTGCTATTCCCTCTGCTGGGCCCAAGTTTTATGAGCTTCTCCTTGTGTGAGTATCTCCCCATACTGAATGGACTCTCTAGTGCTTCAAGTTACTTTTTATGTCCCCTAAGTGCAAGCCAGTCTCAGTTCTTTACCTGATGTATAGGTGAAGAAAAATCTACCTAAGAGATTTGAAGAGAGGAAACTTTGACCCTATGCACTCCTTGCCTTACTTACTGACACTGAAGCCTAAATCTCCCATGAGTGCTGCCTCTACTATTATTCTCTATGCAAACTCAAGTTCTGGTTGTCACATGCACTACGGTGCAAAAAGTGACATCAAGTCTTAAAATATTCTAGTTGGGGAAAATTTAGAGAGCATGTAGTCCAGTCTTAACCCCTGGGCTTCATAGAGAAAGAAGTGGAAGTACCTTGCTCAAGATACTGCTTACAGAATTAGGATGGAATTTGGGGACGGAAGGAGGGTGGTGAGTGTGTAAACAAAAATAATGGATGGATGTTAGCTGCACCAAATGTGGAAAACTGACAAATTTAGGCTCTGGTTGCTATATGAATGACAAGGAAAAACAATAGATGACAGAAATGGAGCCATTCAAGAGGGAGCTGGTTTGTGGAACAGAGGGAGAACTCTGTCTTAAACATATTAAGGTTTAGATGATGGTAGGACACACTAATGGAATTGGCCTACAGCAAGTGAGATATCTGAGATTGGAGTTCAGAAATTAGGTCAGGACTAGAATATATTGATGTTGGACATCAGAGGTGAAAACTGAACTGAAAAAAAAAATTGTGAAAGGTAAAAATAAGCAGAGAGATGAGCAGGCATGACCCTTGTCCTGATAAAGGCATATGCTGCAGTTCCCTATTTTTGACCATCATCTATAATAGGCCTTAGCCTTGACTATTCAATTTCTGCGGACTATTATAACAACATTAGAATCACCTGGAAGCTTTTTGAAACTATCAATGCCTGGGTCCTGCCTCCTGATATTCTGATTTCATTGATCAGGGATCCAGGCATCTGGAATTTTCCAAAATCTCCTTGAGTGGTGATATTTAAAAAAAATAGAGACTTCATCTTTTAGAGATACAAGTGAAATATTTATAGATGAAACGTTATTATGTCTGGGGTTTACTTCAAAATAATAATAGGCATGTGCCCATTGTAGGTAAGGTACGGAAGAAACAAGACTGACCAATGAGCTGATAACAATTGAAGTCGTGTTGTGGGTACATGGGAGTTGGTTGTCTTTTTCTTTCTACTTTCATGTATGTTTGAAAGCTTACATAATAAGAAGTTAAAACTAAGTCAATATAAAATCTTTTCAGGCAATTCCACAGTGTACCATGTTGAGGACCCCTGAGACACAAGGTTCTTTGTAAGTAGAGCTCTCCTCCTGGATCCTCAACTCCGTCAGCTATCACTGTCAGATTTCCATGAAGATCCCCTCCCAGGCTGGGAGCAAAGCTTTCTTGCTTCTCCTAACTCTTCTAACTTAGGAGCTGAAGGCCCTGACAGCAATCCACATCCTGATCTTAAATTCTTCAACAATAAAATTGACAGTTCCAGAGAAATTGCTCATAGAGATGACAAAATTACCCCCAGCAATTGCACTGTATTTCTTAATCCCTGATTACTGGTAACAGAGGCAGCAGGCCTAGTGCTTGTATTCTAAGTCCTTTGATTGAAAAACAACAAAAACATTGATTGGAAAAAAATGTTATACTTCAGACACCTGCTTTCAAAAGAGATACATTAAGATGCTCTTCCCAAAATTCACCCATATTAGGTTAAAGAAGAGGAGGAAACTCACAAAAAAGCCGAAGTTCTGATAAAAACCTGGGTTACTTTTATAAATAAGGCCTACCCAGTTCAATTCCACTTTTCCCATGAAGTATTCCTTAGATCGACATTTCAAAGAGCAAATTGAGCTCCTTCAATCGATCAGGCACAGCTGGTGGGTCAGGAGCAGTGACTCTTTTAAAAAAAAAGAAGAAGAAAAGAAATAGAACCTAACAGAAAATATTCAATCACATGTGCTAGTGGTGAATATTGTTTTTGTGAACATTAGTTTCAGTAATTATAGATGAATATGTTGTGTATTCAATTGGTCTTAATATAAAATAGTCAAAATCATTTTAAGTCCACTATTTTTTACTTTTTATGCTCAATTTTATGGCAAACCTGTTTTCCTTCAGATGCAAGTGAATCAGAGAGGTCTGGAGCTTGGGATAGGCCATGGGTAACTGAATGAGCCATGAGTCTAAAAGGTTAATGAGATCAAGTCTTAGGAACAGGCAGTCAGGGGAGGAAAAAGAAGTAGCAGAACTGGATCCAGCAGGCAGAGTGGGTCAAATCAGGCACTGAGGATGCTGGACAAATCCAGGTGCAGGACTCAGTGGCTCTGGAATCCCTACATTAGAGTGACCCTAGGAATAGGGATCTCATTAGAAGAGCTATTGCAGCTTAAAGTTGTATTTGCATGGTAACCTTGGATTGTATTTGCTGGTGGGTCTAGTAGGTCTAATGGAAATTATGGGGAACATAAAGCTCCCCCAACCCATGCCAATAAGTCACCTCCTTGGCACAACCAATATGTCTAAGGAAGCAGAAGTCAATCAAAGTCAAAATGGATTCTGAGACCCAAGCCCCAGATGGAATTCTTACTTCAGCCCTTTTGCCTTTCAGTTTGTTGGGCACTGGAGCACCAGCACCCAACCCACCAGCAGGGGGCCTTACAGCCTCTGAGGAGGCCTACAGGCAACACCCATGGCAGGTGTCTGGGTGAGATCTAACAACCGATTGAAATAAGCCAAGAACAAAGGAGATAAGGGGTGGAAAAGGATTCAAGAGGTATTACAAAGGTAGAATGACAGATTTCTAATTTGCTGGAAGTTGGGGAGCTGTAAGAGAAAGAGAACATGCTGAAATGGCTTTGTAATCTGGAGTCTCAGTTACTGGGTGGTCTTTCCTTTGGGCAGGCTGTGCCCCAAGGTCACAGGGTTACAATGAGTTACTTGCCAGGGAACAGCCTGAGTGAGTCTATTAGAAACAAGTCGGGAAGACATAATGGGATTGGAGGTCACCACTGTGAGGGTCAAAGAACCAGCGCAAGGAATTTGCTTCACAAGCATCAAAAACTATTAGGACCGTCACGCTGCATCATCATAATAATATCCCAGTCCTGCACTTGACCACATGAGATAAGATCTGTCAATACACTAGGAACACAGTTCCTAACAGAGGTTCTGTCCGTGTTAGTTCAATTTATAGCATACAAAGTGTTTTCCCAAACATGGACATCGTCCCATTTAAGTCTTGTAACAACCATGCAAGGGAAGTAAGAGGAGAGTGTTAACTCCACTTTGGAGATTATGAAACTAAGACTTCACCCAATTAAGTGATTTTTGCAAACCTAGTAGGACGGTTTTGCTTATAACTGAAGTCTTCTCCTGCTTCACCTATGGAAAACCAGCACAGGGCGTTTGCTCCAACATTCAAACCCAAGGAAACAGGCTTGGGTTCCTGAGAAATAAGAAAGGGTCAGAGCAGATAAATTCAACTAAGCAGCTCCAGGTAAGTGACTAAGTAAATAGTGACATTACGTATTGGCTGAAAATAAACACAAGGACCACATAGAGGGGGAAATCTAAGGGAAACACAATCTGGTAAATATAATGAATATTTTTAAAAAGCATATCTTTTGAAGTCAGAAATATTATACACACACACACACACACACACACACACACACACACACACTAGTGGCCTGGTGCATGAAATTCATGCACATTAAAAGGGAATTAATTAGAGGAAATATTTTAATATTACTATTTGCCCTTTCTCTATAATAGAGATGTCGGAGATGTAAGAAAATTAGTAAAATGTATATGAAAATCTTTTTCCTGTCATAGAGTCTGGGGTGTGCTGCAGGACCCAGAGTCAAGTCCCAGCCCATCTGCACGCACCTCAAAATCATGCAAGACCCAGACCCAGCCAGCTCCACCTCCATTGGGTGAGATCCAGACCAGGCCAGCCCCAACCCTGTCAAGCCCTGCTAGGTAGGGGGTGCAACCTCAGCTCCCCTGGCCCAGCGCCAGGTGGGGGACACAGCCTCAGGTCCCCCAGCACACCCTCAGGTATTCCAGCCCAGTGCTAGGGTGAAAGGCATAGCCTGAGATTCCCCAGCCCAGCATCAGGGGGTTATGGGGGGGTGGCCTAAGGTCCCCTGTCAAGCCCCACTGGGTGAGGGGTGCAGCCTGAGGTCCCCTGGTCAGGGGGTGCAGTCTGAGGTCCCTAGTCAAGCCCTGATGGGCTGGGGTCACAGCCTCAGGTCTCCCACCCCAGCCTGGTGCCAGGCAGCCTCAGGTCCCTGCTGATCGTTCATTATGGGAACCCTGCCTCAAAGGTGGGCGCAGCCATCTTGTGTATGGGAACCCCACTTCTGCTGTGGGGTAGCCATCTTATGATAGTGTGAAGGTCAATTTGCATATTACCTCCTTATTATATAAGATATATATGTCGCATATCTATGTAACATTTTATTTATATTCTAGAGGCCTGGTGCATGAAATTCATGCAGGGAGTGGTGTGTCCCTCAGCCCAACTTGCACCCTCTCCAATCTGTAATCCCTCCCATAATCCAGGACTGTTGGATCCCAACTGCTCACCTGCCTGCCTTCTTGATTGCCTTTACCACTTCTGCCTGCCAGCCTTAACATCCCTAACCACTCTCCTGCCAGCCTGATTGCCCCTAACTGCCCTCCCCTGCAGGCCTGGGCCCCCAACTGCCCTTCCCTGAAGGCCCTATCTCCCCCAACTTCCCTTCTCTGACAGCCTGGTCATCCTAACTGCCCTCCCCTGCAAGTTTGCTCACCCCCAACTGCCCTCCCCTGCTGGCCATCTTGTGTTGGCCATCTTGTGTCCACATGGAGATAGCCATCTTTGACCACATAGGGGTAGCCATCTTGTGTGCTGGAGTGATGGTCAATTTGCATATTACTCTTTTATTAGATAGGATAGAGGCCTGATGCATGGGTGGGGACTAGCTGGTTTGCCCGGAAGGGTGTCCCAGATCAGGATGGCAGTTCCCTTGGGGCATGGGGTGGCCTGAAAACCACCACAAGCCCAGGCCACACACATGCCCCAATGACCCAAGCAGAGGCCCTGGGGTCTGGGATTTATTTATCTTCTATAATTGAAACTTTGTAGCCTTGAGTGAAAGCCAGGGCCAGCCAGAGTGTACGGAAAGCTTGGCTTCATCCATCGCTGGGGAAACCCAAGCCTCCTGCTCCCTCCATGGCTGGCCACCATCTTGGTTGGGTTAATTTGCATACTCACTCCTGATTGTCTGGTGGGTGTGGCTTGTGGGTGTAGCAGAGTGATGGTTAATTTGCATGTTTCTCTTTTATTAATATAGATATTTGGTTGCATTACTCCTTGTTCTCTATTTGAATTGTTTACAATTAAAATGAAATAAAATAATTTCTATTTTATTATTCCAAATACAAGAGGAGCTCCTTTGTTTCTGAAGTTATTGGTACCTGAAAGGTTTTTGCGGGGGGGTTTTAAATATATTTATTGATTTTTTTTTTACAAAGAGGAAGGGAGAGGAATAGAGAGTTAGAAATATTGATGAGAGAGAAACATCAATCAGATGCCTCCTGCACACCTTCTGCTGGGGATGTGCCCACAACCCAGGCGCATGCCCTTGATGGGAATCAAACCTGGGATCTTTTAGTCCACAGGCTGATGCTCATACCAGTCAGGGCGGTACCTGGAAGGTTTAAAGTCCTCTTAAAATAAGGACATTATAAGCAGTGAAGAACAAAAGCTTCTATTATAACTTTAACCTAAAAAAGAAGTTAAAATAATATTATGAAAATAAAATGTATACTATATTTAACAAAGCATAGATCATAATTGCAACTAGTTGTTAATTCTTAGAAGGAAAAGAGAATATGTCAAATATTGATTGGTTAGTTTGGATTTCATATAACTTTTTCAATCAAACTAATAGTAAAAATACATCAGTCTTCACTTTATACATGCCCAGAAGATCCTAGGAAAGGTTATTTTTCACAAATAGACCCAGAAATGTCAGAAATTTTTCTTAGAAAACGTTGATATTTCAATGGTTCTCTTTTGAATGTGCATAGTAAATCCATCCCTGCTGACTTATTGTCAACTCTGACAGACCTTCATTTTTTAATAATTTTACATGATTGAAGTAGTTTCCCAACATCACTTTTATCAACTTCATGCTTCAAGTTCCCACCTTTTGCAAAATTTCCCACTTCCCCCTGCAATCAATTTCCCTGCTTGCATTTTATTGTCAGATGTTTGCCACCTCAGAAACCAGCAGACAAGGATGTTGATGCCATGAGCAGAGACACACACTAATGCTGGAGGGCAGTGCTAATTTTATGAGGTCACTTTATTAATGTTTTATGATACAACTTTCACTCAAAATAAGGAAATAGCTACTGAATATTCAGATGACAAAAATCTCCTGTAATGACTTTTTCTTGCATTTACATGCCAAGTGTGGAATGATATGCCCATATCTGGAGAATCTAAGTTATCTATGCACAACAGCTGCCTCTTCCTAGCACCACCCACCCTCTCCAGGCAAAGTCACAACTCTTCACCATCTGAGGACAATCCCACAGGTAAAGACATGCTGGGGATGCTCCATAGCCCCAGTAAGGAACTCCCTAACGTCCCAAGCCTTGTAAGAGACATCACAGTCACAGTGCAGACCTGAACTCTTCACACGGGTCTCCGTCCTAGGATATTGTCACTCCTCCTAGTGCTTTTGTTTCTTGGAGACACAAAACCTGGTTTCTCTTAGCAGCTGGGCAAGGAGTGAAGATGGTAGCTCATAGGAATTAGCAGATAAGAGGAAGAGAAACCTCTAGCCCCATCTCCTATGATCCATAAATAGAGACAGGTTTACATGTGTGTCTATGGAAGGCAGTTTAGGGGAAAGGAATGTACATCTTAAGATAAGGCCAATTGCATTAGCAATGCCGCTGGTATTCTTGACAACCAGAGATGTCAGTACAATTAGAGCTCTAGGCCTTGGGGTCAGAAGCAATTAGTTGGATAAGGGTCTTCCTTTTGGCCACCACGTCAGCAATAGTCTCTCCTGTGACTTTTTACTCAAGGAAAAATTCTAGTTTAATGAGTCATCTTCTTTCTAGGCCAAGAAATAAAATGTTTGAAATCCTCAGGGTAAACACTTTGGAGAAGAGTTTCAAAACTGAAAACTTGTGATCCTAACCAATCTTAGTATCTGCAAAGGCTCACTGAGACCAAGCTTTCCGTTTGATAGATATGGTGAGAGTTTAATATAGACAGTGTTCTGGAGGCAATGAAATTTCTCACATCCGTATGTAGCATTTCTCGTTGATTCTAAAAATGGCAAGAATGTAAAAACAAGAGTCTGTTTCCAAGATGAGTAGATGTGGGGAGAAGCCTGCCCAATGTCGGATTTATGCAAACTAAGTTTTGGTCCCTAAATGCTGGACAACATAATTGGCAGGAGAACAACGTAGTATTTATTGATAGGGAAGAGGAGTGATGCAAGTTCCAAGCAGAATATGTATTGGAATGGAGAGGCAAGTTAGGAAATATTGTCTGAAATAAAAGTAAATAAGAAAGAATCCATGTCTATGCTGCCATTAAAAAGAAGGAATTCTTACCATTTGCAGCAACCTGGATGGAACTGGAGAGCCTTATGCTTAGTGAAATAAGCCAGTCATTGAAGGAGAAGCATCACATGATCTCACTCATTGGTGGATAATAAAGAACATTATAAACTGATGAGCAAAAGGATAGATATAGAGGCAGCAAAGCTTCAAACAGACTGTGAAATTATAGCAGGAAGATTAAAGTTAGGTGAGGTAGATAAGAGATCAATCAAAGGACTTGTATGCATGCATATAAGCATAACCAATGAACATAGACACTGGGGGGTTGGGGTATGCCTGGCAAGGAAGGGGGGGCAATGGGGAGATATGTATAAAAAATTAATAAAAAAAATAAAAAAAGAATCCCAGAAGAAATCCATAAAAAAAAAAGAAAGAAAGAATCCATGTGGAAATAGTGAGAAGGTCTACCCACAGGATAAGCCCCTTTCACTAACTGAAACTCCTCTAAGGCCACATCTAATCTAACTGTAGAGAGGCTGGGAAATATAAGTGAGCACATGGAATATTTGATCATCATTGACTAAGTCTGCCCCACCCCACCCTTCTCATCACCAAATATTTTTTTGTTTCCTTTTCCTACACAGAATATCCATAATTTCTCTAGGAGGGAAACGAACCAAAGCTCCATCCAGCTGTTGCATCCAACTCCAAGTTCATTTTGGTGGGGGTTGATGTCCAATTCTCTCTCCATCAGATTCGGTTACATGTGACTTTTCAGGTTCTGAAGTCTTGATCTAAAAAAGTAAGTTATCTACTCGCTCACATATATGCATGAGCATACATACCCATCCACGGAGGTATGTGTAAATACTTCCATCTGGAAAGGGGGGAATGGGGAAACATAGCAGCCCTGGAGCTGCAGCAGTTCTAGAAGCCAGACAGACCCTGGGAAGACCTCACACCCCTGGAAAGGGAGGCTCCTTGGTTAGAATGTGATCTGTTCTCTAACAAGAGCTCCCCTTCCCATCGTTTTCCATGGCTCTAAGGTGGATCCTCTAGGACAGTGGTTCTCAACCTGTGGGTCAAGATCCCTTTGGGGGTCGAACGACCCTTTCACAGGGGTCGCCTAAGACCATCGGAAAATGCAGATATTTACATCACGATGCATAACAGTAGCAAAATTTCATGGTTGGGGGTCACCACCACATGAGGAACTGTATGCAAGGGTCTCGGCCTTAGGAAGGTTGAGAACCACTGCTCTAGGAGATTCCTCTTCTGGCTTTTTCTTTGGCCACATCTGAAATGAGGTGTGAGGAATTTACACTCTTGGCTATCTCACCTTGCCTCCTACTCATTGGCTATTAGGGGCTACAGAGCTGTTTGGGGCTCTGAATATTCAAATATCTTTCCATGGTTGCTTTAGCTGTGTCGTTCCTTTGCTTCTCATGTCATTGGATAGGAGGCATCCTCAAAGGACTTTCAGCCTGTAGTTCCCAGTTCTGCTTAATTTCTTTGCTTCCTCGCCTCCATGCCTCCTCCTCTCAATTTCATAGTGGCTACTGAAATCAGGCATGAATGGGAAGGCTACATCTTGAGGAAGTTTGCCTTGAGGCATATTAATCAACTGAGAGGCATTTTTCCTCTCAATACCATCTCATATTGTATGGATTTTAGAAACAGTTAACTTGTCCGAATTTCTAGTGCATGAATTTGAACTCTCTCCATTCCCTTTTCTTTTCTGCTTTGTAAACTACTTCCCTCTTTAGCTTGTCTCTTTCCTGCAATAGCTTGCCAAATATAGCCAATAACATAACCTAGTCCTAAAGTTCTATTTTTCTAGTCTCTTCTCATAGAACTGCAAATTCTTGCCTGGTCATTAGAAGCAATAGTTTATCTAAATATCGTGTCACAACATAACAGGGATAGTCATCTTTCCAGCTCCCAATATTAATTTCCTCACAACCCACCCCTGACGACTGAGACAATGCCCTGTATTTCAGGTTTTTATAATGGAAGCACCCACTTCAAGACAACAACTTCTACATTTTCACAAGATGTCATAACATACAAAATCTCAGAGACTGAGCCAACATAAACTCTTCACTTGCTCCCATAATGCCACATACAAAACTGCAGGAACCCCCCAAAATTCAGTAACTGAGGAAGCTCCCTCCATCCATCATGAGAGCCTGATCACCACCAGTGGGCTAGCTTATAAAAGCATTGAACTTGTAAAGGGGAGGGCCAGACCTTTGGCACACGCTAACAGTCAAGGGGCAGAAGTCCAGCCTCAGTGGATGTAGGCACCTCTATCTCTTTATGCCACCTTTGCAGAGGAAGCATCTATGCTTTTGTACCTACAGCTTTTTAAAGTATTGATTTGTAAGCATTTGTGGGTCACGGTTAGGGTGACCAGCTATCTCAGTTCGCTCAGGACCGAGAGGGTTCCCAGGTCATGGATTTTCAGTCCTAAAACCAGGAGAGTCCCAGGCAAACTGGACCAAGTCCTCCCCCCCCCCTCCACCTTCCACCATCCTGGCCATTGTTCCCTTTAACAATCAGACAAAAGCAGAAAGATGCCCCAGTCTGGAGAAATTGCTTTGGGAGTCAAACAAGACATCATCTTCGTCTTCCTTTCACTGTGAACGGGCATGGCCTGCTTTCCAAAATAAGCCGCAGCTCCTGGCTAAACGGCCTGGGCCCGCATTTTTGTGTGACTCTGATTAAGTGAGAAAGCTTTGTTGTGTTCTTTTAAAATTTAAAATATGTGGTGGCCCCTCCCCCAGGAGAAAGCCTGTAGATAAAGTCATAACAGGATTCACAGAAGAAAATATTTAACAGAAAATCCATAAGCAAACCTTCCTCTCCCCCAGAAGAAAGTAGGGTCATGATCTCTGCATTCAGCAAGAGTTCATTGTGAGCCTGAAGAAAGACCCGCTCAGGGCCCCGGAGTCATGATGGAGTAGGTCAATTTTCTAAATAAACGTTCATTATATTTTACCCTTTGAAGAAAAATGTTGCTTGGCCTTAAACAAATTAAGAGTGCTCAGGCTTTTTATTTGGGGTGTTTTTTAGTTGAATATTATTAAAAATAATTACAGGCTGTGGATTTAATCTAAAACACAATCAGCACCCCCAAAGTCCCCACAGTGAGTTAAAGCATCCTCCTTCTCAAAATTCAAAATTAAGTGGAAATTCAGATTAGTTTTGATTTATAACCACATTATGAACTATTTAATATTTTCAAGAAGTCATTCCCGGTGCCCATATTAAATTAATTTACAACAGAATATTATATAATTTATATATGCATGCATATAATAAATTATAGCCCGACTATATAATTCTACATGTATAATTAATTACATTAACCATCTACATTTTAAGCCTACAATTAGATAACCCTAAAAGACAACCCCGTTAGCATTTTTTAATAAATACTTGTGTTTAACAGAGCACCTGATAGCTGATAGAGCAGTGTTAACATCTGTTCCATTATTTCCAGAGGACGTCGGTTGAACGCAATACTATTCACATAAAATATGCATTTGTTCTTGACTGTCAAGTACCTCTATTATTTTATTAAAAAGTCAAAAAAGAATATAATCAGACTCCATAATTTATGTGTGACATTTTCATTACAGAAAACTTTATGCAAAATTGAATTCTAAAATTTAATTTCCTGTGATGTTTAAATTACTTACTATCTGGCTCCTCTCCAAACATCGTGATCATTGAAGGCCCCATATGAATTCTATTAAGGATACATTTTGCTGCTGCCAGAATATACAGGGCATTTTTCTAAGTAACTCTAAGAATATGCTTCTTAAATATATTTTGTGCCAGTTTAAATAGTTTTTCTCACACAGGAAAGAAAAGCAGGAACTTTTCTTTCTTTTTTTTTTT
>PVJN01026624.1:16669-28965 GCA_004026805.1 Lasiurus borealis | reverse complement strand
CCACGTAAATTAAATGCTAAGGCATTACTTGGAAACAAACAATTATAATTGTTTTAATTACCCACAGAAGCTAGTAATTTCAACAAGACATAGGAGCACTGTCATGACAATGCTATTATTACACTGTCACTTTTCAACAGCCTTTCCAATATAGGCATAGTAATTTCAATGTTCCAGGAACAGGGGAAAGATTAAATGGCAACCTTGTATTTTTTCTCCTGTTACTCTGAGCAATGGGAGTCTCTTAAGACAACATCCAACAAAGAGTATGAATCAGATGCAACCTGTCTAGGTCATTGCCAGGCCTACATAAGGCCTCAGGAAATGACAAATCATTCCCTTATAGAATTAAAAAGGTATCTGCAAGAAAGGATCATTTATCAGGCACTGAACTAGCTCTCGGATTCCAGAATTATCTTCCAAACTTAGTTTACCCAATGTAACTGGGAATAAAGAGGGTGGTGGTTAGGCAGCTGCTCAGTTTGATTCTTCCAGATGCTCATAGGACATTCATGTGGGCTGGAAAGTTTTCTAAGCAGTCAATTCTGAGCAACTTTAATCCTCCCATCTATCACATATGCAGTATTTTTACTGCTTTGTGTTTTCGGGAATAAAATAAAAACTAGTAATAATTTGGTGTGAATTTCACACATGTACAAGACAACGACAAGGGTTGATCTCTCTCTTTACTGCCACATGAAATCTTAAAAACCCAGTTAAATTGTGCCTCCCTCCAGGGTTTATTGCTGAGTCCTATGGGCTCTAGGGAAAATGCCTCAGTTGACTTCCTACTTATTCTTTGTTCTTTGATGTATTTAACTGCAACTTGCTCTCCACCAGATGCTGAAAAACTAGACTGCCTGCAGAGAAGGCTCCGTTTTAGAATGAACTGCTGCTACCTGATAATTAGCCGCTCCCCACTCTCAGCAGTTCTCTTTTTATCAGGAGTTCAACCTCAGCAGCCCTCCTCTGCCTCCAGAAGGGTTACAGCTTGGCCAATAATTTATTCTACCCTGCCCTGAAGGAGCTTCATTTCCTAGTACTCTAGGTGGTTTACCCAGTTCAAACTTTGAAATTATGTTCCAACTTCTTTCTTAGAAAACTAGTTGCATCTGACTCTATTGGTAAATGTGTGAGATATGTGTCCCAGTTTTCTGCAATGTCAGGATATTTGAATCTTTTAATAAAAGGTAAAACAGTTCTTCAAGAGGAGCGGTTCCAGGGTTTAATCCCTAAGGGATTCTGAGATTTCTGGAAGTAGATGATAGAAAAGGAGAAAGTCTTATCTTTGGAAGGTTCCAAACTCTCTGTAAATGAGGAGCATGCCTAGGGCTGTTATAAGCAGAGAGATGGATTGAGGTGAAGGAGTGTATACTAAGCTGCAGAACTAAATTTCCCTATATGGATGAAATTAAATCAGGTTAACCAAGAACATGCTTAGCATAAAACTATACCAGATGGTACTGAAATGCACCAATATATATAGACTTCCTGTTTTACTCATCAAAAGTCATATCCTCTGACTAGAGCAGTGGTCAGCAAACTCATTAGTCAACAAAGCGGCGAACGTGGTGGCTCGTGAGCCACAGTTTGCCGACAACTGGACTAGAGTGTAGTGCTTGGTTCTAGGTTCCAAAAATGTTATTCAGCGTTCAGGATAGGAAGAGTAGAAAGAGACATGGGAATTAGCAATCAGGGCAGCCAGAAAGTATTAGTTCACAATCATCTCCATGAAAATGCTGAGTGGCAATGTATTTGTACTATTCTAGATGAAACTGATTCTGGACCAGTGCCAGAGTTGGTGCTTGGGGTAGGTTGCAAGTAGGAAGCTATCCGATGTAGCATAAAAGACCAGAAAGAAAATTCTATATGGATGACTTTAAAAGGAATCAGTGACGCACCAGTGGTGGTGTGACCAAAAGATATTTTATAAGTTTATGTCATCAGAAAGCTTTTGATAAGATAAGCGGTACATTTCTTTCCACACTGGCACAAAGGGTAAGAAGTACCAAAAGAGGAGCTTCAGCCGAGACTGGTTTGGCTCAGTGGATAGAGCATTGGCCTGCAGACTGAAAGGTCCCAGGTTCGATTCCAGTCGGGGGCATGTACCTTGGTTGCAGGCACATCTCCAGTGTGGGGCATGCAGGAGGCGGCTGATTGATATCTCTCTCTCATCGATGTTTCTGACTTTCTATCCCTCTCCCTTCCTCTCTGAAAAAAATCAATAAAATATATTTTTTAAAAAAGGAGCTTCAATATTTGCTCAAATTATTTCTATTCTCAGATACGTGGGTATGGAGGAAAAATATCAGGAATGAGTAAAGCGATGCATAAAGGTGAATGAACAGCAGCCAAATGTAGCCTAACTTCAGCCATCGTGTGTGCAAGCCCTAACCCTGGGGAAAGGCAAAAGGAAAGCAAGCAAAGAGAATATCAAGATCTCCAGGCCTCTTTCTCTCCCTGCTCTCTTCTACTCAATTGAGCTTACTATGGAGAAGGGTCTCACATCTCACATCTTACTACCACTGCCAAAGTCCACACCGCTATTTTCAACCACCTGAACTACTACAGCAGCCTCACCTGATCCAGCCATCACCTGTTTTGCCCCAACCTCCATTCACTCCTTACAGACTTGTTCTTCAGTGTGGCCACAAAGCAGCATTATCAGTCTTATCTGGGAGTTTGAGAACTGCAGATTCTCAAACCCACCCACCCCCCCAAATGGTGAATTTGGGCACTATTTTAACAAGATGCCCAGGTGATTCATACGCACTTTACAATTTGGAAGGCTTTTCTGATGACATAAACTTATAAAACTATTGTCAGGATGGGATTTCTAGAACACAACTCTGACCATATAAATTCCCTTCTGAAAATCATTCAGCTACCCCCACCCAAACACAGCCTTCAGGTGTATGGCTTCATTTGGCACAAAAGGCCTATCTTGGTAAGGCTTTTGTCCACTTTTCCAGTCACTGCATCTCACTTACTCCTTAGGAATGCCATGCTACTCAAAGTTTCATTGTTCACACCAGGTTTTCCAATCCTCTGCCTCTCATACTTTTCTATTCTCCTCTTAATCTGGCTAGCTTCAAATCTTGCTTCTTATCTCAAATTAGGTGCTACCTCTATTAGGAATCCATTGTGCTACATCCTTTCCCATATTTCTGGATAAAGTGCACTCTGAATGTGATCTCATATTATCTCCTCTATGTATACTTCCACAAGGGCAATTAGCCCCAACTACTATCGATATGCCTGCCAGCCTACATATTTCTTGGAGATAATGCCTGTGTCCTTTTCAGATATGCCTGGAGCCCAATAAAGTAACTGGCATGAAATAGATGCTCAATAATGTGTTGAATGAAAGGGACAGTGGAAAGAATCAGAAAAGATTAAGGAGAAAGAGAAGTGAATCAAAAGTAAGCCTAGAGTTAGGGCAGGGAGACATTACAACAACAACAAAAAATGAATTGGAAAAAGAGAATAAAGAATGGAGAAAGAACATGTTAAAGGAGAGGTGAGGGATTTGCTCTTGAAGTGTTTAAGAAGGGTAAGAAAGATGAAGTGGCCCAGAAGGCATGGCTCAGTGGTTGAGCGTTAATCTATGAACCGGGAGGTCATGGTTCAATCCCTGGTCAGATCATATGCTCAGGTTTTGGATTCAGTCCCCCGTATGAGGCACGCAGGAGGCAGCTGATCAATGATTCTGTCATTATTGATGTTTCTATCTCTCTCTCCCCCTCCTTTCCTCTCTGAAATCAATAAAAATATATTATTAAAAAAGAGACAGATTGCCAAAACCGGTTTGGCTCAGTGGATAGAGCGTCAGCCTGCTGACTGAAGGGTTCCAGGTTTGATTCCAGTCAAGGGCTTGTACCTTGGTTATAGGCACATCCCCAGTAGGGGGCGTGCAGGAGGCAACTGATGGATGTTTCTCTCTCATCGATGTTTCTGTTTATCCCTCTCCCTTCCTCTCTGTAAAAAAAAAAAAAAATCAATAAAATATATGAGAGAGAGAGAGAGAGAGAGAGAGAGAGAGAGATGAAGCACATTTATGCCCCTGTCTTTTTGTTACTATTATGATTGAGCCTTATCTATGAAAATGTAAAATCAGGGTTAACATGACTAAAAGTCAACTCATTTACTTGTCAGTGAATAAATGGTCAACAGGCACTGGTTTCTATGAGGGCAAACTAACTGCCAAGTATGTAGTCCCTAAATCTTGAATATTCCAACAAATTCTACCCTTGTTAAAACAGACCCTTTTAATGGCCCAAATGTTAATAGTTAGGTAATCAGACATTAGGAAATTCCTGGTTTATACCTGTTATGAAAGTGTAATAATTACTAGTGCCTTTATAACCTTTAAAAGTATCTCAGTTTAAATAAAATATGGCTACCCTACAAAACAGTAAACACTTCTTGAGCTCTTCCTATAAACCAGACACTGTGTAAAGTACTTGACATAAATATTCTTGTTAGATGTTCACTATGATTGTTTTCTTACATTGAGATACAATCCATATACCATGAGATTTACCTTTTAAAGTGTAAACTTCAGTGGTTTTTAGGATATGCACTGTGTTGGATAACCATAACAACTAATTCCAGAATAGTTTCATCCTCCCAAACAGAAATCCTATGCTAATTAGCAGTCACTCCCCATTTCTTCTTCCCCATGTATCTGGAAATCATCAATCTGCTTTCTGTCTCAATGGATTTGCCAGTTCTGGATATTTCATATAAATGGAATCACATAATATGTGACCTTTAGTGCATGGCTTCTGACAATTCTATTTTACAATGGAGAAAACTGATTAAGTAACCTGTCCAAGATCATCCCCTTAGTGGTAGAGGTGTCAGAAGTAGATCCAGGTGTGTCTGGCTCCAGAACTACATTCTTAACCACAATGATGTGTTGCCTCCTCATATTTATTGCAGGTTCTCAACACATTCTTGGAACTCTTTTTTTGGCCTTCAGTAATTGGACACATTCTTTCCAAAATGCCTCACAAATCTTCATTATTTGAGAGTGTATTTAATATTTGGAAAGAGCTAAAAGTTATTAAGAGCAAGTGTAATAACTAAAGTGAGCTATCAATCGGGGTCATTGCTATGGACAATATTGTGTCCCATCTAAACTTCAAACTCCTATTTGGGGATAGGGATTTTAGGAAGTAATTAAGGTTAAATTGGGTCATAAGATTGGAATCCTAATTCCATAGTATTAGTGGCCTTGTAAGAAGAGGGAGAGAGAAAAATTATCTCCTCCTTTTCTTTGTGAGGACACAGCAAGAAGGCAGCCATCTGCAAGACAGGATGAGAAGTTTCACCAGAACCCAACAGGTCTGGCACTCTGATCTCAAACTTCCAGCCTCCACAAGTATCAGAAATAAATTCCTATTGTTTAAGCAATCCAGTAAATAGTATTTTGTTATGGCAGGCAAGGCCTAATACAGTAATATTTTGGGATTAAAATGAGATATATTTATAAGTTAGAAGGATGAGTGATTATCATCTGTAACTTCAAGAACAACTTTCTTAGGAAAGCATGAAAAGTATTTTGATGTTGGAGTCAGTGTTGGAAACAGGAGAAGCACCTATAAGACTCTTTGTATGGCACTATGCTCTTACATTTTATAATGTATATTGCATTTATCTGGAAAATATAACAAGTACAAGAAAAAAGTAAAAATAACCTATCCTGCTACTATTAATAATTTGCGATATTTTGTCTCAGTTTGTTATTTTTCAAAATGTGAATTGTATAGTCTGTATTTTTAAGTACATAATCAACATATTGATACATTAAAAATTCCTTTTATCTAATGTGGTCAAAGGTGATTGTTGGTTAGTTTATTGATAATATTTCCTAAAGAATAATAAATATATTCATACATATAAACACCTTAAACTTTTTATTTTGATGTAAAACACATATTTTTATATTCACATATTAATCTTTTGATGTAGCATCAAGACTTTTTTTTAATAAAGACTTCTGATTGGTTTCCCTTTGTCTTTCTTCCATAAAACATACCGATAAGGCATCATATATGATTTTCAACATTTGCTTATATAACTTAGAGCAAGAATGTAGATTCTTGCAAGCAATTTGAGACCAGAGTCCTTCCAGAATTTCCACCCCAATATTTTATTATCATACCCCAAATTAATTTGACAGCACATTTTAGAAGATTTTTCTCCTTTGTTCAGTTTCTGCAAAGTAATCGACTTGGTTTTCATAGAAACAATTCTTGTTTTTAGTGCTCATAAATCTTTGGCATACATCATTTAATTAAGTTGTGTAATAAAATTTATCAAAAATTGTTCAAGAAAAGAATTATTATTATGTATGGGGCTCCATTGATAGGTATAAAAATGAATGATCATATTAGAGTAGCATACTAAACTTAAGCTTTCATCATGACATAAGCATCAGCCAATGCTATATTTTTATTTATTTTTAATTACTGTTTAAAATACTACATATGTCTCCTTCTCCCCCCGCCATTGACCTCTGCTCAGCCACTACTACCCTCCAAAATGCCCTCCACACCCTAGTTTGTATGTCCATTGGTTATGCTTATATGCACATAGGTGGTTGATCACTTACCTACCACCCAAATCCTCTCCTGCCTTCCCTTTGAGATTTGACAGTCTGTTTGATTCTTCTGTCTCTGGATCTATTTTTGTCCATCAGTTTATGTTGTTCATTATATTCCACGAATGAGTGAGATCATGTGATATTTATCTTTCTCCAGCTGGATTATTTCACTTTGCATAATGCTCTCCATGTCCATCCATGCTGTTGAAAATAGTAAGAGATCTTTCTTTTTTGCAGCAGTGTAGTATTCCATTGTGTAAATGTGTAACAGTATTTTTATTTTTATTTTCATTGTTTAAGGTATGACAAATAGTAGTACATATGTATCCTTTTTTTCCACATTGATCTTCCCCCAATCTCCCCTACCCCCAGCACTTGCCCTCACCCATGCCCCCAGTGTCTGGCGTCCATTGGTTGTGCTTATATGCATGCATACAAGTCCTTCAGTTGATCTCTTACCCCTCGTAACCCTCCCCTGCCTTTTCACTGTAGTTCGACAGTCTGTTCCATGCTTCTTTGCCTCTGTTTCTATTTTTGTTCAACAGTTTTATAATGTTCTTTATATTCCACAAATGAGTGAGATCATGTGCTGTTTATCTTTCACTGACTGGATTATTCCACTTAGCATAATGGTCTCCACTTCCATCCATGATATTGCAAATGGTAAAAATTCCTTCTTTTTGTACAGCACTGTAGTATTCCATTGTGTAGATGTATCATTGTTTTTAATCCACTCATCTGCTGATGGGCACTTAAGCTGTTACCAAATCTAAGTTATTGTAAATTGCGCTGCTATGAACATAAAGGTGCATATATCCTTTCTGATTGGTGTTTCTAGTTTCTTTGGATATATTCCTAGGAGTGGGATCACTGGGTCAAATGGGAGTTCCATTTTAAGTTTTTTCAGGAAACTCCATACTGTTCTCCACAGTGGCTGCACCAGTTTGCATTCCCATCAGCAGTATATGAGAGTTTCTTTTTTCTCTATATTCTCCCCAGCACTTGTCATTTGTGGATTTGTTGACGATTGCCATTTTGACAGGTATGAGATGGTACTGAATTTTCATTTTGATTTGCATCTCACAGATAATTAGGTCCTTTCAGCATGTTTTCAGATGTCTCTTGGCCTTCTGTATGTCCACTTTCCAAAAATGTCTATTTAGGTCCCTTGCCCCCCCCCCTTTTATTGGATTGTTTATATTCCTTTTGTTAACATTTATGAGTTCCCTATAAATTTTGGAGATTAGACCCTTATGAGATATAACATTGGAAAATATGTTCTGCCATGCAGTGTACTTTATTGTTGTTTTGTTGATGGCTTTTTGTTATACAGAAGTTTTTATTTTGATGTAGGCCCATTTGTTTATTTTCTCCTTAGTTTCCATTGCCCTAGGAATTTTATCTGTAAGGATATTGCTATGACATATGTCTGATATTTTGCTGCATATGGATTTTTCTAAGATTTTTGTGGTTTCCCATCTTACGTTTAAGTCCTTTATCTATTTTGAATTTATTTTTATGTGTGGTGTAAGTTGGTGGTTTAGTTTCATTTTTTTTGCAGGTATATCCAATTTTCTCAACACGATTTATTGAAGAGACTGTCTTGACTCCATTGTATGCTCTGGCCTCCTTTGTGAAATATTAAATGGCTTGGGTCAATTTCCGGGTTCTCTGTTCTGTTCCATTGGTCTATGTGTCTATTCTTGTGCCATTGTCAGGCAGTTTTGAGAACAGTGGCTTTGTAACATAGCTTGATATCTGGTACTGTGATCCCTCTAACTTTGTTCTTCTTTCTCAGGATTGCTGTGTTATTCAGGGTCTTTTTTTTTTTTTTTTTTTAAGTGACTTGTTATTATTTTTTTGTGGTTTTTTTTTTTTTTTTTTTTTTTTTTTTTTTTTTTTTTTTTTTTTTTTGTATTTTTTCTGTTTGTTTGACTTTTTTTAAAGGTATTACACATGTGTCCTTATCCCCCACCCCCATTACATGAGGGTTCCTTTTTCTCTGCATCATCACATGTTCTCATGTCTCTTGGCCTTCCTTCTGTCTTCTTTTGCAAGTATCTATTTAGGTTCGTTGCCCATTTTTTGATTGGGTTGATTATCTTCCTTTTGTTAAGTTGCAAGACTTCCCTGTAAATGTAGGAAATTAAACCCTTCTCAGTGATAACATTGGCAAATATGTTCTTGATATCTGGTATAGAGATCCCACCTACTTTGTTCTTTTTTTCTGAGGATTGCTGTGGCTAGTGGGGACTTTTTCTTTATTCCAGATGAATTTTTGGAAAATTCTTTCTGGGTCTGTGAAATATACCCTTGGTACTTTAATGGGGAGTGCATTGAATCTATAGATTGCTTTGGGTAGTGTAGTATGGACATTTTAAAAAATATATATTTTGTTGATTTTTTACAGAGAGGAAGGGAGAGGGATAGAGAGCCAGAAACATTGATGAGAGAGAGACATCGATCAGCTGCCTCCTGCACAACCCTTACAGGGGATATGCCCGCAACCAGGATACATGCCCTTAACTGGAATCGAACCTGGGACCTTTCATTCCGCAGGCTGACGCTCTCTCCACTGAGCCAAACTGGTTTTGGCAGTATGGACATTTTGATGATGTTGATACTTCCAATCCATGAACATGGTACGTGCTTCCATCATTTATGTCTTCCTCTATCTCTTTTTTCAGTGTCCTATAGTTTTCCACGTATAAGTCTTTTACCTCCTTAGTTAAGTTTCCTAGGTATCTTAATTTTTTTGGTATCATGGTAAATGGGATTGCTTTTTTAGTCTCTCTTTCTGTAAGTTCACTATTGGTGTATAGAAATGCCATAGATTTCTTGGCATTAATTTTGTATCCTGCTACATTGCCGAATTCATTTATTAAGTCTATTAGCTTTTGGATGGAGTCTTTAGGGTTTTCTATGAACAGTATTATGTCATCTGTGAATAAGGACGGTTGTACTTCTTCTTTTCAAAATTGGATGCCTTTTATTTCTTCTTGTCTGATCACAAAGGGGTGATAGAGTGGGCATTTCTGTCTTGTTCCTGTTATTAGGGGAAATGGTTTTAGTTTTTGCCCATTGAGTATGATGTTGCCTGTAGGTTTATCATATAGTGGTACCTCAATATAAGAGTTTAATTCGTTTCGTAACCTTGAGGCATGGGAAACTATGAGACGCTTGAGTCACGGTAAACTGGTGGGTCTTGTGCAGCTGGCCGATCCTCGCGATTACTCCTATCTCAAATGTTGCTCGTATTTCAAAGCAAAAATCGCTCACTTGATGGCTCGTATCTCAAAAATCTCGTATGTTAGGGCACTCGTATCTCGAGGTACCACTGTATATGGCTTTTATTATGTTGAGGTATGGCCTTTCTATTTCTTGCTGAGAGTTTTTATCAAGAAGGGGTGTTGGATTTTGTCAAATGCTTTGTCTGCATCAATAGATATGAGTATGTGGTTTTTATCTCTCAGTTTGTTTATGTGATGTATCATGTTTATTGATTTGCAGATATTGTACCATCCTTGTATCCCTGGGATAAATCCTACTTGGTAATGGTTTATGATCTTTCCTATGTACTGCTGGATCAGATTTGCTAGAATTTTGTTGAGGATTTTAGCATCTAGGTTCATGAGGGATATTGACCTGTAATTCTCTTTAATTGTGTTGTCTTTATCTGGTTTTGGTATTAGGGTGATGCTGGCTTCATAGAATGAGCTTGGAAGTGGTCCTTCCTCTTAAATTTTTTGGAATAGTCTGAGGAGGATAGGTTTTAATTCTTCCTTGAATGTTTGGTAAAACTCCCCTGTGAAGCCATCTGGCCCCGGGCTTTGTTTGCTGGAAGTTTTTGAATGACTGTTTCGATTTCTTCCATAGTTATTGGCCTATTGAGTGAGATGTTTAGATTCTTCCTGATTGAGTTTTGGAGGGTTTTATTTTTCTAGGAATATGTCAATTTCTTCCAAGTTGTCCATTGTGTTGGAATAGAGTTGTTCAGAGTATTTTTGAACAATCCTTTGTATTTTGGTGGGGTCTGTTGTTATTTTGCCTCTATAATTTCTAATTTTGTTTATTTGGGTTTTCTCTCTTTGCTTCTTGGTGAGCCTGGCTAGAGGTTCATCAATCTTATTTATCCTTTCAAAGATCCAGTTCTTTATTTTGTTGATATTTTGTATTTTTTTTTGTCTCTATGTCATTTATCTCTGCTCTGATCGTTATTATTTCCTTCCTTCTGCTTACACTGGGCTTTTCTTGTTGCTTTCTTTCTACGTCTTTGAGATGTTGGGTTAGGTAATTTATTACCATTGTTTCTTGTTTTGTTGCAGTAAGCTTGTAGTGCTAATAAATTCCCTCTCAAGACTGCTTTTGCTGTGTCCCATAGGTTTTGGATTGTTGTGTTTTCATTGTCATTTGTTGCCATGATGTATTTTTATTTCTTCCTTTATCTCTCTGGTTACCCAGTCATTGTTTAATAGCATGTTGTTTAGTTGCCACATGCTTGATATTTTTTGGATTGTTTTTTATTGTAGTTGATTCCCAGATTTATGCCATTGTGATATAAGAAGATGCTTGATATGATTTCTATCTTCTTGAATTTGAAGAGACTGCCTGTGACCCAACATATGGTCATTTTTTAAAATGACACATGTACACTTGAGAAGAATGTATATTCTGTGGTTTTTGGGTGAAATGTTTTGATGATGTTAATCAATTTTATCTGGTTTAGTAAGTCATTTAGGATTGATGTTTCTTTGCTGATTTTTTGTTTAGAGGATTTGTCCAATGGTGATAGTGGGGTATTAAAGTCCCTAGTATGATTGTATTGTTGTCAATCACTCCCTTGATATCCTCCAGGCGTTTTTGTTTATTTGTTTGTTTTTATATATTTGAGTGCTTCTGTATTGGGTGCATATATGTTTAACAGAGATATTTCTTATTGTTGGATTGCTCCCTTTAGTATAAAGTGGCCTTCCTTAGCTCTTGTTATGTCCTTCACTTTGAAATCTAATTTGTCAGATATAAGTATTGCTACCCCAGCTTTTTTTTAATTTACATTCACCTGAAAAACCATTTTCCATCCCTTCACCCTCAGTCTGTGTGCATTTTTTTTTTCTGAGATGGGTTTTTTGTAGACAGCAGATATATGGATCATGATTTTTTATCCACTCAGTTACCCTATGTCTTTTGATCAAGGCATTTAATCAATTTACATTTAATGTTATTATTGATAGGTACTTGTTTGTAGCCATTTTTATTCTTTACCCCTGCATTCCTTCTTTGCTTCCTATTTCTTCTATTTACAGCAGACTCTCTAGCATTTCTTGCATTGCTGGTTTGGTGGAAATAAATGCCCTTAGTCCTTTTTTTGTCTATGAAGCTCTTGATTCCCCCTTCAATTTTGAATGATACCCTTGCTGGGTATAGTATTCTTGGATTCAGTCCCTTGCTTTGCATCACTTTGTATCTTTTATTCCATTCCCTTCTAGCCTGGTGTGTTTCTGTTGAGAAATCCGTTGATATTCTAATAGGAGAGCCCTTGTAGGTAACTTTCTCTCTCTCTCTCTGACAGCCTTTAATATTATTGCTTTGTTGTTTGTGTTTACCAGTTTAATTATAATGTGTCTTAGTGTTGGTCTTTGGGGATTCAACTTGTTTGGGACTCTATGTGCTTCTTGGACTTGCACAG
>PVJN01026624.1:0-16569 GCA_004026805.1 Lasiurus borealis | reverse complement strand
TTGTGTGTTTTTTCCTACCCTGTCTTCTAATTTGCTGATGCAGTCCTCAGCTTCTTCTAGTCTACTGTTTAAGCCTTTCATTGTGTTCTTTATTGCAGTTATGTCGTTCTTCATCTTGTCTTGGTTCCATTTCATGTTGATAGCATTCTCATTCAGCTCCTTATAGTTCTCATTGGGTCGTGTGTATTTTTCATTGAGTTGTGTGTATTTGTCATCCAGCCATTTAAACATCCTTATAATCATCACTCTGCATTCTTTCTCTGTTATGCTACTAGCCTCATTTCATTTAATTCCCTTTCTGATGATTCCTCTTTTTCTTTCTTTTGGGGATTGCTTTTTGTCTTCCCATGTTTTGCTGCAACATTTTAATTGTAGGTCTGATTGGTTTGATATTCAGGTTCTTTGAGAATGGTGTTACTGGTTTGATCTCTCAGATCTCCTGGACTTGGCAATCTACTGTAGTTCCCTACTTGAGCTATTTGGGTTCTCCTAATGTAGGCTTGTGAGCTGGAAAGGCACAACTGTGATGTCTAGAAGTCAGCTGCCATGGAGGCTGACTTGCACCCTTGATTGTAATCACGTGTGCCCAGTAGGAACTCACAGTGGCACACAGGAACCGTCTTTTGG
This sequence comes from Lasiurus borealis, assembly GCA_004026805.1. Lineage (NCBI taxonomy): Eukaryota > Metazoa > Chordata > Mammalia > Chiroptera > Vespertilionidae > Lasiurus > Lasiurus borealis. The sequence continues at coordinate 15,942 of PVJN01026624.1, read as the reverse complement.
GGTGATGCATCTGAGGAGTCCTGTGGTCTGGAAAGACATGACTGTGGTGTCCAGAGTTCTGTAGTTGTGGGGTGGGCAGACTCAGCTTTTGCTGCTGCACCTGTGGTGGATATGTACACACTCCCAGTGGAGGCTCACAGAGGTACCAACCGTGCATTTGCCAGCAAGGGGCGCTGAAGCACTCTGAAGGACCCTGGCACTGAAGCTGCATAATTAGGCATTTGTGGGCAGGTATCCAGGATGAGTGAATTCAGAATTTCTACTGTCAGGGGGAGTGCATTCCTGTTTGTCCAAAATCATACCAAGCAAGGACGCACAGCTGCTCCCACAAATGCCCTGTGAATAGATGCACTCAGGGTGCCTGCTCTTTGGAAATGCATGACTGGACTCTGGTGGTGTGTTTGTGCAAAGAGCTCTGACACACTTTGAGGGGCCCTAGCACTGAAGGTAAGCAGCTAGGGTGTATGTGGACAGTTATTCAGGGAGAAGGAATTCAGAATTTCTACTGCAGGGCAGCATGTCCTTGTTTGTACAGAATCACACCCAGCAGGGGCTCAAAGCATCTCCCCAGAGGACCCCACTTTCATTGTGTCCCATAGATTTTGTTTTTTAAGTATATTTTACTGATTTTTTACAGAGAGGCAGGGAGAGCTATAGAGAGTTAGAAACACCAATGAGAAAGAAACATCAAACAGCCGCCTCCTGCACACTCCCCACTGGGGACATGCTTGCAACAAAGGTACATGCCCTTGATCAGAACTGAACCAAGAACCCTGAGTCAGCAGGCCGACACTCTAGCCACTGAGCCAAACTGGTTAGGGCAACTGCCTGTATCCCATAGATTTTGGATTGTTGTCTTTTTATTGTCATTAGTTTCCAGGATGTTTTAAATTTCTTCTTTGATCTCATTGCTAACCCAATGGAAATGACTGTTTGAAATGCATGAGTGCAGACTTTGGTGGTGCCTTTGCCAGTGTGTTTGCTGACGCAGAGCTCTGACACCCTTTGAGGGGCCCTGGTGCTGAAGTTACAAAGCTAGGGTGTCTGTGGGCAGTTATTCAGGCAGAAGTAGTTTAGAATTTCTGCTGTAGAGCAGCATGCCTTTGTCTGTACAGAATCACACCCAGCAGGGGCTCCCAGTGGCTTCCAGATGCTGCTATGGAGTGCTGTCCCCTGTATGCCTGCACACTGGAAACGTGTGAATGTGGTGTCCAGAGTTCTGCCACTGGGGAGAGGGGAAGATGCACTTACCACTGTGGGAATGGTGCACCTTTGGAGGTGCATGTCCCAGATTCCATGGGTCTGTGGCTGGGGTAGCAGTATTTTGGCTATAGTGGCTGCTGGGTCATGGAGCAGTGTCAAAGTCCTGATGGGGTGGTGATGCTGATGAGTTATAAGGAAAGGCTGCTGTTCCCCTCAAGATGGCATGGGCTCCTGTAGTCCAGGGAGTGCCCAGAGCAGTAGTAGTTTCTCCTTATCCAAGAGAGCCTGGTCTGTCAGCCCCTGATGCTCCTGCAAGATTTAACTGTCCCTTACTCACTCACACACACACCACCCACATTCACACATTCTCCTTTCATACCCTCCTTCACGCACTTCCTCTCCCTCACGTCTGTCCTGCCAGCCGCCATCTTTTTTCTCTGTTAATGGTATTTTTTAACAATCTTTTGAATTTCAGTGGGGTCTGTTGTTATTGTGCCTCTTTCATTTCTGATTTTGTTTATATGGGTCCTCTCTCTTTGCTTCTTGGTGAGCCTGCCTGGAGGATCATCAATCTTGTTTATCCTTTCACAGGATCATCTCTTGGTTTCATTGATTTTTTTTTTGTCTCTATGTCATTCATTTCTGATCTGAGCTTTTCTTGTTGCTCCCTTTCTAACCCTTTGAGTTGTAGAGTTAGATGATTTATTACTCCCCCCCCCCTTTTTTTTAGTGATAGGCTTGTAGAGCTATAAATTTCCCTCTCAAAACTGCTTTCATTATGTCCCATAGATGTTGGATTGTTGTCTTTTTATTGTCATTAGTTTACAGCATCTTTTTAATTTTTTTTTTGATCTCATTGCTAACCCAATCATTGTTTAATAGCATGCTATTCATCTTCCAAGTGTTTGAATTTTTTGGATTGTCTTTATGATAGCTTATTTCTAATGTTATGCCATTGTGGTCTGAGAAAATGCTTGATATGATTTCAATTTTTTGACCCAATATGTGTCTATTTTTTAAAATGCCCTATGTGCACTTGAGAAGAACTTATATTCTGTGGCTTTGGGTTGAAATGTTCTGAAGATGTCAATTAAATCCATCTGATCTAGTGAGTCAATTAGCATTGTTGTTTCTTTGCTGATTTTTTGTCTAGAGGATTTTTCCAGTGATGTCAGTCGTGTATTAAAGTCCCTTTTTCTAAGGTGGGTCTCTTGTAGACAGCATATATATGGGTCATGTTTTTTATCCATTCAGCCACTCAATGTCTTTTGATTGAAGCATTAGGCCATATATGTTTAAGTTTATTAGTGACAGGTAATTGTGTGTAGCCATTTTTATTTTTTGTGCCTGTGTTCCTTCTTACCTTTTTGTTTCTTCTTTTTATAGCATTCCCTTTAGCATTTCTTGCATTGCTGGTTTGGAAGTGATAAACTCCCTTAGCCTTTTTTTCTCTTTTTTTACCATTAAGCTCCTTATTTCCTTCAGTTTTTTTAAATTAAATCTTTATTATTCAGATTATTACATTTGTTTCTCATTTTTTCCCTTCCATTGCTCCCCTCCACCCAGCCCCCACCCCTCTCTTTACCCTTACCTCCCCCCCATTGACCTCATCCATAGGTGTAGGTATGGTTTTTGTCCAGTCTCTCCCTGACCCCCCCTCACTCCTTTCCCCCTGAGAATTCTGTGCTCCTGGTTCTATTATATTAACCAGTTTATTCTGTTGATCAAAATTTTAATTCTCTTAATTTTTAGATTCACTTGTTGATCAATACATATTTGTTGTTCATAATTTTTTATCTATTACCATTTTATTCTTCCTCATTTTAAAGAGTACCTTTCATCATTACATAAAATACTGGTTTGGAGTTAATGAATGCCTTTAGCTTTTTCTTATCTGTGAAGCTCTTTATCTGCCCTTCAATTCTGAATGATAGCTTTGCTGGATAGAGTATTCTTGGTTGTAGGTTCTTCCTATTCATCACCTTGAATATTTCTTGCCACTCCTGTCTGGCCTGCATAGTTTCTATTGAGAAATCAGCTTACAGTCGTATGGGTGCTCCCTTGTAGGTAATTAATTGTTTTTCTCTTGCTGCTTTTAATAGTCTCTCTTTGTCTTTTGCTTTTGGTATTTTAATTATGATGTGTCTTGGTGTAGTCCTCTTTGGATTCCTTTTATATGGGGTTTTGTGTGTTTCCTGGACTTGTAAGTCTATTTCTTTCACCAGGTGGGGGAAATTTTCAGTCATTATTTCTGCAAATATATTTTCAGTATCTTGCTCTCTCTCTTCTGGCACCTCCACAACTCTGATGTTGGTACTCTTGAAGCTGTCCCAGAGGCTCCTTACATTATCTTCACATTTTTGGATTCCTTCTTCTTCTTACTTTTCCAGTTGAGTGTTTTCTGATTCTTTATATTTCAAATTTTTGACTGGATTCTCGCCTTCCTCTAGTCTGCTGTTAGGTTTCTGTATATTTTTTATTTCAGTCAGTGTATGTTTAATTTCTAGTTGGTCCTTTTTCATCTCTAGTTGGTCCTTTTTCATCTCCTCTTGGGTCTGACTAAATTTATCCATTATTTCTAGGATAGTCTTGAAAAACCTTTTAAGTGTGGTTTTGAACTCTATATCTAGTCGTTTATTTTCCTCCATTTCTTTTGCTTTTGATCTCTTCCTTTGTCTCTATATTTTCACTCTGCTGGGAGAACTTCTGTGTTAGATTCAGCCTTATGATACAAGACTTGCAAAACTGCAAAAGACTCTCTGTTCAGCTTGGCAGGGGTGGACTCTCAGGACTTAATGGACTGCCTTGCCTTCCAGTTGGCCCAGCCCTGCATGGCCCCTGGGTCTCATGCGTCTCTGGGTAATCACTGGAACCGTCTCCCTGTGCATGTGCAGTGCCTCCAGACCGCTGCCTTTTGGCTCCTCTGAGCTCCGGGACCATATGAATCTGGGTCCCCAGGGTCTCGCCTGAAACTGGGGTTTAGTGAAGTTAGAAGTGGTGCAATTGGGAGGCTCTATCTCCTGCCCACTCATGAGAGGCAGCGGCACAATTAGCAGTGGGTCTTCTGCATGCAGTGCTCTGCGTGCCACCAGTCTTCTGCCCTTTTGCGGCTCCCCTAAATTTCCATGCATTTCTCCTTTTTCACAGTCCAAACTCCCCCTATATGAGTTTTGGCTAGACTTTGGGTTTAGTGCCGTAGGATAAGGGGTTCAGTGTGGTTGGGAGTCTCTATCTCCTTCTTGCCAGAGAAAGCCAGCCAGGTACTCTGGCACACGCTCTCTCCATGTGCGTCTCCACACATCAGCATTTTGCTGGTCCTCTGGGTCTCTGTGAGCCCCAGCTTTCCTGTGGTTCTGGATGATGTCCATTTGGTCTTTTAGTTGTAGTTTTGAAATTGTTGTGTGAGGCAGCAGTGTAGGTGATTACCTATGCCGCCATCTTGGATTCTCCCCTTCAGTTTTGAATGATGGTCTTAGTGGTAAGTGTATTCTTCGATTCAGTGCCTTGCTTTTCCTCCCTTTGCAAATATCCTTCCTTTTTTTTTATGGCCTGATGTGTTTCTGTTGAGAAATAATTTGATAATCTAATGGGAGCTCCATTGTAAGTAACTTTCTGTCTCTCTCTGGAGGCCTTTAAGATTCTTTGTCCTGAACATTTGCCAATGCAATTATGATGTGTCTTGGTGTGGTTCTTTTTGGGTATATCCTGTTTAAGACACTTCATGCTTGTGTGACTCTTTTCTTCACCACATCCAGGAAGTTTTCTGAAATGATTTCTTCAAATAGGTCTTCTAACTCTTTTTCTTCTTCCTGTTGTTCGGGCACCCCTATTATTTGCATGTTGCTTAATTTCCTGTTGTCCCATAGCTCCCTTAGGATATACTCCTGTCTTTTTATCTTTTTCTTCAATTGCAGTTAAGTTTTGTGTGTTTTGCTTCCCTGTCTTCTAATTTGCTAATTTAGTCCTCCAAGTCTCCTAGTCTACTGCTGAAACATTTCATCCTATTTTTATTGCAGCTATATCACTCTTCATTTCTTCTTGATCTTATATAAGTTGTCAATTTTTTTCATCTATTTCTTCTTGATTCTTTCATAACTCATTGATTTTTGCATCTATCTGATTTATGAACTGTATGACCCTTATTCTGAATTGTTTTTCTGACATATTGCATGCTTCTGTTTCTCTTAGCTGCTTTTCTGCAATTCCTCCTTATCTTTCCTCTGAGCATTTCTTTGTCTACCCATTTTTGGTGTCACTGATTGATCTAAATGTCGAGTTGTGCAGGGGCTTTTCCTTGGTTGCAGTGGCTCCTCAGGCTGCAGTTGCTCCTTGGGTGATCACAATAGCAGCCACTCCTCAGTTGGCAGCAGCTCCTCTGGTGGGTGCTGTGTGCAGCAGCAGTATCTCCTCTGGTTGGTGGGGCAAGCTACTTTCACAGCTGCTGTTCCTTGGATGGGGGTGGGCTGATCATGATTCAGCTCCTCCTCATATGGGGGTGGGTTGTGCACAGCTGTTGCTCCTAGGACGGGGGTTGGGGGAGGTTGCTCATGTGGTTACTACTTCTTGGGGGGGGGATGTCTGCACACTGCTGCTGTTCCTTGGAGGGGGCAGGCTGCTCATGAGACTGCCACTTCTTGGACAGGTGCAGGTTGCTTGCAGTGCTGCTGCTTCTCATACAGGTGCAGGCTGCTCATAAAGCTGCTGTTCTTCAAGCAGGGAACAGGCTGCTTATGCAGCTGTTGCTCCTTGGGTGGGAATGAGTTGCACGTACAGCTATTGCTCCTCAGAGTGGGGTAGGATACTCACCCTGCTGGACAGGTGCAGGCTGCATGTGGCTGCTACTCCTTGGACCAGTGTGGACTGCTGCTCCTCAAACTTGGGTGGGCTGCTCAAATACGGGCGGGATGCTCATGGCTGCTGTTCCTCGGACAGGCAGACTGTTCACACAGCTGTTGCTCCTCAAATGGGGACAGGTTGCTCATGCAGCTGCTGCTCCTTGGACAGTTGCGGGGTGCAGGCTGCACACAGTTGCTGCTCCTTTTGCTGGGACTGAAGGCCTTTCTTTAGGCCAGTCCCTGTGTACTCTCAGGGATTATTCAGATTTTTAAAAATTCCTTTGTACCATTCAGGGTGGAATCTCGGTATGGCTATATTGGTTGCCTGGGGACTGGAGGAAGGGGCTATCTCTTTAGGACTAAATGGCTGCCCAGGTCCTGGGCTCATGTATAATTCAGCACCAGACTCACTGCCACTTCTCCTGTACCCCTTCCCCTCCCCAGACTGCACAAGTCCGCACCTTCTCCTGCACCTCAGCCATGGGTAAGTATCTGTCTCCAAAAGGTCCCATGAACTTGGTTCAGTGGGGAAAGGCATAGGCTATAGCTCCTCTCCTGCTGGCACTGCGTGGTCTGGTCAGCCCTTAAGTCTGCCTCTCTGGGCCCAGCCTTTCATGACTGTGGATTCAGTTTTAGAATCCCCTACTTTCAGCAGTCCTGTGGACCTTCGTTCCACAGTCAGACGCTGTGTCTGTCCCCAGGGACGTGGCTCTGTGTTATGGTTTCCCCTGAACCTCTGGGGCCAGAGGTCAGGCAGACTTTCCTGCCCAGATTCTTAATTTTATATTTCCCCAGGGTTCCTCTGCCCTTTCTGGCTGCAAATTGTCTCACTATCTGAGTCTCCTTTGCCAATTTGGGTTGGATGTTTTTCGTTTCAGTTGCTCATTCTATTTGCTCCAGGAGAAGGCTCAATTCCTCTGTCAATTCCTCTGCCATTTTGTTTCTCTCGGGGTCTTATTATTATTATTATTAAAAATGAATTATTGGAGAGTTTGTTTTAGAAATGTGATATATGCCATTAGTATTTTAATGGAGATTGCATTGAATTTATAGATTGCTTTGGGTAGTATGGGCATTTCAATTATGTTGATTCCACCAATCCATGAATATGGTATATTTTCCCACTTATTTATGTCTTCTTTTATGTCTTTTGTCAATGTCCTGTAGTTTTACAATTATAGGTCATTTATCTCCTTAGTTAAGTTTATCTTATTTAGGTATCTTGTTCATTTTTGTTGTTGTTGTTTTGTTATTTTGCAAGGTAAATGGGATTGATTTTTTAGTTTCTTTTTCTGTGAGTTCATTATTGGTATATAAAAAAGCCAAATTTTATGGCTGTTAATTTTGTATCCTTCTCCATTGCCAAAAAAAATTAAAAAAATTATTCAGTCTAGTTGTTTTCTGATGGAGTCTTTAATATTTTTTATGTTAAATATGTCATCTGTGAATAATGACAGTTTTACTTCTTCTTTTCCAATTTAGATATCTTTTATTTGTTCTTCTTCTCTTATTGCTATGGCTAGTACTTCCCGTACTATGTTGAAAAGGAGTGGTGAAAGTGGGCATCCCTATCTTTTTCCTGTTCTTAGGGGAAATAGTTTTAGTTTTTACCCACTGACTACAATGTTAGCTTTATGTTTGTCATATAAGGCTTTTATTATGTTGAATCTGTCCCCACTTTTTTGAAAGTTTTTATTAAGAAAGGGTGTTAGATTTTGCCAAATGCATTTTCTGCATCAATGGATATGATTATGTGATTTTTGTCTCTCAATTTGTTTATGTGATATATCATGTGTATTGATTTGTGGATATTATACCATCTTTTCATCCCAAGAATAAATTCTACTTCCTCATGGTGTATGATCTTTCTAATGTAATGCTGGATTTGATTTGCTAGAATTTTGTTAAGGATTTTAGCATATATTTCATCAGGAATATGTGTCCTATAATTCTCTTTCTTTGTAGTGTCTTTATCTAATTTTGGAATTAAGGTAATGCTGGCTTCATAGAAAGAGTTTGGAAGTGTTCTTTCCTCTTGAATTTTTTGAAATATTCTGAGGGTAATAGTTTTTAGTTCTTTTAATGTTTGGTAAAATTCCCCTGTGACTCTGTCTGGATCAGGGATTTTGTTTGCTTGAAGTTTTTTGTTTACTGCTTCAATATCCTCCATAGTTATTGGCCTATTAAATTTTTTTTTTATTCTTCCTTATTGAGTTTTGGAAGATCATATTTTTTCTAGGAGTATGTCTATTTCTCCTAAGTTGACCAATTTGTTGGAATAGAGTTGTTCATAGTATTTTTAAAAAATTCTTTGTATTTTTCTTACTTCAGTGCTTTCATTTTTTATTTTGTTTATTTGGATCCTCCCTCTTTGCTTCTTGGTAAGCCCAGCTATAGGTTCATCAATCTTGTTTATCCTTTCTCTATATCATTTGTTTTCACTCTGATCTTTATTATTTCCTTCTCTCTGCTCACTCTAGGTTTTTCTTGTTGATCTCTTTCTAATTTTTTAAGTTGTAGACTTAGACAATTTTATACCAGTTTTTTCTATATGCTTGTTATGCTATGTCCTTACTTCTCATTGTTTAATAACATGCTATTTAGCCTCCAAGTGTTTGAATTTTCCGATCATTTTATTGTAGCTGATATCTTATATTATGCCATTGTGATCTGAGAAGATGCTTATTATGATTTCAGTTTTCTTGAAGAGATTTTTACTGTGACCCAGTATGTGGTCTATCTTTGTAAATATTCCATATGCACTTGAGAAGAATGTATATTCTGTAGCTTTGGAATGAAATGTTCTGAAGATGTCAATTAAGTCCATATGATCAAATGATACATTTAGGATTGCAGGTTTTTTTTTGTTGATTTTTTGGTCTAGAGGACTTATCCAGTGATGTCAATGGAGTGTTGAAGTCCCCTACTATGATTATATTGCTGTTGATCTCTCCCGTGATATATTCTAGAAGTTTTTTTTTTTTTAAATGTATTTGGGTGCTTCTCCTGCATTGGGTGCATATATGTTTACCAGAGTTATAGCCTCTTGTTGCATCAATCCCTTTAGTATTATGAAGTGGCCTTTTTATCTCTTGTATGGCCTTCACTTTGAGGTCTATGTTGTCAGATATAAGTATTGTTACCCCAGGTTGTTTTTTAATTCTTTTTTCATTTCAATTTGCCTGAACATTATTTTTCCATCCATTCACTTTAAGTCTGCACGAGTCCCTTGTTCTGAGGTGGGTCTCTTGTAGGCAGCATATATATGGACCGTGTTTTTTTTTATTGATATCTTTTGGCTGGAGCATTTAACCATTTATGTTTAAGGTTATTATTGATAGATTCTTATATGTAGCCATTTTTATTCTTTATGCCTATGTTCCTTCGTCACTTTCTTTCTTTTTTTTTTTTCTTTTTCTTTTTACAATAGTCCTTTTAGCATTTCTTGCATTTCTGGCTCTGACTTCAGCCATGGCTTGGGCATGCACCAGGTGACACCTCTGTCTGGTGTTGGGTTGGGGGAGGCAGAACTTTCACTAGCCCTAAGACTCTAAGTTGGGGGGGCAGAGATTGTGGCCTGCTTGGCATAAGGGGACCATACTCTGAGTCTCACCAAAGGGTACAATTATCAAGTCGCATGGGGCCTATGTCTGAAGTGTCGGGCTTGGCAGGGGGAAGCACACTCCAGAGCTCACAGGAGCCTGCAGCTGGGAAGGCTGGAGTCACAGAGTCTATGGGTCTGCAGATGAGGTAGCCGGTCTTTGGCTGGAGTGGTTGCAGGTCAAGGATGGTGTCTGAGGCCAGTCTGGGTGGAGATGAGGCTAGGCTTCTAGTCATAGCATCTCTTCCCTTCAAGATGGCATAGTTTCTGTGCCAGAGCCAGCCATCTGGGAGTGCTTTCAATGGTATCAGGGGCTCCTAACCTAGGAGAGGCTGGTCTGCTAGCCTCAGAGATTCCCGTGGGATCTAACAGTTTCTTGTCTCTCTCTCTCTCTCTCTCTCTCTCTCTCTCTCTCTCTCTCTCTCTCTCTCCACACACGTCTACATATTCTACATATTATTCCCCTTTCATTCCCTCACTCACTCACACTCTCCCCTTCAGTGCCATCCTGCTGGCTGCCATCTTCAAATCCTTCCATCAGCCAATGTTTTAGAGAGGTAATTGAATGCATTATCTGTGCTTTGTTGAGTAGAAGTTGGTTAAAAGAGTTTTTCCATCCTTGCTCATTTAAAAAATAAATCTATATATGTACAGAATAAAAAGTTAAAGTTCTCCTTTATCTATCCCCTCTACAAGGAAAATGCTCTTAACATTTGGAATGTATCAGTCCAGACTCTTCTATGCATTTATCTTTACATGTGTAGGCCTTAAGTTATATGATTTGCCAGGTATTGTACTAAGATCTTGTTTAATCGCCACAACACATTTATAAGAATACTGCTGTTATCTTCATTCTACAGATTCATAAATCTAGGCTCAAAAAGGTTCAGTAAATTATTCTAGGCCACATAGTGACTAATTTGTTCTTCCTCCTAAGAGAACTGTATTAATTAATGTATATTAATCAAGTTAAATGTTTCGATCCATTATTTATTTTAAAAAATATGTTTTTATTGATTGTTAGAAAGAGATGAAGGGAGAAGAGGAAAGAGAGAGAGAGAGAGAGAGAGAGAGGAAAGAGAAACATTTATGGGATACAGTGGTACCTCGAGATACGAGTGCCGTAACATACAAGATTTTTGAGATACGAGCCGTCAAGCGGGTGATTTTTTGCTTTGAAATACATGCAACATTTGAGATATGAGTAATTGCGTGGATCGGCCGGCTGCACACAACCCACCAGTTTACCTCAACTCAAGCGTCTCATAGTTTCCCACCCTCAATCAGTATGCTTGTTCACCTCATTGTTGAAGAATCTTTTGTGCATTTACATAGTTCATCACATTTCTTTTTATAACCATGGGTCCGAAGAAAGCGAGTGGAAAGGTCAGTGCTCAGAAGAGGACGATGTCTATTGAATTAAAGCGTGAAATCATAGAAAAATATGAGCAAGGTGTGCGAGTGGCTGACTTGGCGAGGCAATGCGGGAGTAGTACTTCAACGATATGCACTGTGCTTAGAAGGAGTCGATAAAGGGTATAACGCCAGCTAAGGGCGTTACAATAATTTCTAAGCTCCATAGCTCTCTCCATGAAAAGATGGAGAATCTACTGATGGTGTGGGTGACGGAGAAGCAGCTTAAAGGAGATACATTAACACAGGGCATCATATGCGAGAAGGCGCGAGTGATTTACGGTGATTTGCTGGAGCAGACCCTGCGCACTTCCATCGAAAGACTCATTTAAAGCCAGTAGAGGCTGGTTTGATAACTTCAGGAAAAGGTCCGGCATTCACTCCATCATCAGGCATGGTGAGGCAGCAAGTTGGGATGTGAAGGCAGCTGAGGATTACCTCAAAACTTTTTCCGAACTGATAGAAGCCAAAGGATATATCCCCCAGCAAGCCTTCAACTGTGATGAGACAGGGCTTTTCTGGAAGAAGATGCCGAATAGGACTTATACAATGGCAGAGGAGAAAGCGATGCCAGGCCACAAACCCATGAAGGATAGGCTAACTCTTGCACTGTGCGCCAATGTGAGTGGTGACTGTAAGATCAAGCCTCCGCTCGTATACCATTCGGAAAACCCCAGAGTCTTTAAGTCACATAAGATTTTAAAAAATAAACTGCAAGTTATGTGGAGGGCAAACCCAAAGGCATGGGTCACCAGGCAGTTCTTTGTGGAGTGGGTAAACCTGGTTTTCGGCCCTTCTGTTAAGAAATATCTAGAGGAAAACAACCTAACCATGCAAGCCCTCCTCGTCCTCGACAATGCTCCTGCTCACCCACCGAACCTCGAAGATGAACTCCTCAAAGAGTTCATGTTTATAAAGGTTCTCTACCTACCTCCCAACACCACTCCTATCCTGCAGCCCATAGTTCAGGAGGTGATTTCTAATTTTAAAAAGCTGTACATTAAGCACCTGTGCCGGCGCTGCTTTGAGGTGATGGAGAACACAAACCTCACCCTTGGAGAGTTCTGGAAGAACCACTTTAACATCGTGATATGCCTCAGAATTATTGATCAGGCCTGGCTGGGTGTTACAACGAGGACTTTGACCTCTGCATGGAATAAGCTGTGGCCTGAGGCCGTAGCCGAAAGGACCTTCTAAGGAATCGAACCCGAGGTGCCAGTGGCGGAGGAGATAGTGTCTCTGGGAAAACCCATGGGCCTGGAGGTGGATGAGAGAGACGTGAATGAGCTCATTGAGGAGCACTCTCTGGAACTCACCACAGAGGAGTTACAAGAGTTGCAGTCTCAGCAACATGCGGAGGTTCTCCAAGAAATTGGTTTGAGGAGGAGCCAGAGGTGGAGGAGATCTCTACAAGTGAGATAAAGGAGATCTTAGGAATGTGGGAGAGGGTGTCACACTTCGTGGAAAAGAAACACCCTGAAAAAGTTGCTACTGGTCGTGCATTGGAGCTGTTCAATGAAACTTACCTCACCCATTTCAGAAACATTCTGAAAAGGGAGGAAGAGGCAAACCTCGTTGGACACATTTTTTTTTGAAATCGGCCAAAAATGCAAAGATCAGTAGCAATTAAGTTCCGTGAAGATTAGTTAAGTTACATTCAGTTTAGGGATAAAGTGTAGCATTAAGAGTGTAAGGAGTAGGTAAATACACTTTATAAAACCAGTTTATTCCTTTACATTCTCTTTTGTTATGTTTTTATACATAACAATAAATACATTTTTCTTATTCAAAAACACTTAACAAGAACAACTGGGGTGGCATTTTGGGGGCTGGAACGGATTAACGGCATTTCAATAGATTTCAATGGGGAAATTTGCTTTGAGATACGAGCAACTTGATATGTGAGCAAGGTTATGGAAGGAATTAAACTCGTATCTCGAGGTACCACTGTAGAAATATTGGTTGGCTGCCTCCTGCACACACCTTACTGGGGATTGAGCCTGAAAACTGGGCATGTGCCCTAACTAGGAATTGAACTGGCAACCTCTTAGTGCATGGGATGATGCTCAACCAACTAAACCACATGGGCTACAGCCTACTCATTTCTTCAGTAAACATTTATTGAGAAGGGCCATTCTTGGCCAGATACTGAACATAAAGTCAGGTATTCAAACACATGGTTTCTGTCTTCAGGTGTCTGAAAAAGGTGGGTCAATCTGTGACTTAAAAGATAGATTTCCCTCAACTAATCCAGCTAATAAATAGAACAAAATTACAATTCAGGTTTTTAAAAACAATTGCTTTATGACTTCTCTAGGTGCATAGACATTTTGGTAGATTATTGTGTTTTTTTTTTGTGTGTGTGTGTGTGTGTGTGTTTTAGAGGTAGTCAACTTGAATATTATTGCTTTCATGAGAAGATAAATTTGGAGCTCCCAGAAATCAGTGTAAAATTGTGAAGACCCAGTTTGTAAATTGCAGACCATAAATACACATTGTCAAAAGTTTTAAATTATACACACACACACACACACACACACACACACACACAGAAATACTACTCTACTGTAATCCAAGGACGATTAGGATAAAATGGGATGCAAGCTTGGAGTTCTAATTCCCTAAGTGGAAGGATTGTGGTAAATAGTTTAGATCCACTAAAGAACTTGATTAAAATATTGAAAAGTATGCCGAGACCGGTTTGGCTCAGTGGATAGAGCATCGGCCTGGGGACTGAAAAGTCCCGGGTTCGATTCCGGTCAGGAGCATGTACCTTGCTTGCGGGCACATCTCCAGTAGGGGGCGTGCAGGAGAGGGCTGAGCGATGTCTCTCTCTCATAGATGTTTCTGACTTTCTATCCCTCTCCCTTCCTCTCTGTGAAAAATCAATAACATATATTTAAAAAAAAGAAAAGTAGTAGCTTAAACAAGAACAAGAAATTGAAAAGAGAATCAGAAGTCCAGAAAAAAGAAAATAAAAATGCTGTATATAAAGGGATATTATGAGGAAAAGAATCATAACATAAAAATTAAAGAATTGGATCATAAGGTTTGAAAACATTTAAAGGCTACATGTTGAGAGAGAACCAAGACCTTACCTATTATGCAACACATTCCACAATGCTGGCCAATTTCAATGTACACTATGGAGGACTAAAGGGAAATGTCTCTCCCCAAGATGGGGGTGGAGAAATTGAGCCACATGAGTGTCTGACCTTCAAATGCATAAATGTCAAAGGCTTTTAAATCCAGTTGGCAGCATGTACTGGGATGGAAGAATCAGGGGATTATTCTTATAAACATATTATGGGATCTTACATAAGGAAGCAAAAAGAAAGCATTGATTGGAAACCTTACAAGAATGGTTATATATTCTTTGTGACTGCTGAAACATTTACATGTACAAACACATGGAATGTGGTGGCTATGATGGAGGGGATTAAGCACCGGGATGGGAAAAAAAGAATAAAAATGAGGAAGAAAATGAAAAATGTTGAATTTCTTAAACTGTTTGCAAAGAAACTGGAGCCTGTGATGGAATTTAGTTCACATGACTGAAGTGTTCCTTTGGTGTAGGAAAAAATATTGCTGTCATATCTGTCTTTAGAAATTTTTTTAATAAGAAAAATTTTGTGGTAGCTCCTTGCCTGGAGGACTTTCAAAATAGAAGCAATTTCATCTGTCTGGAATGGTCTGTGTCAGCACTTGCAGAAGGCAAAATCTTCCCCTCCCTCCTCCCTACCAGATGACCCCTCCCCCACTACACTTTCCTATGCCCTATAACCTCTGCCTTGACACCTTTTTCCTGGACCACAGTTCCAATGTGATCTTCCACATAAAATCAACCCCCTTTCCCTCAGTTCACTCCAGGCGCTAGAGATGCAGTAAGTTTCACCTTTTGTGTCCTATTTGCATTTAAAAATAGGACCCGGGTTAACACACAGGAATATCCAGTTGGTGGAGCTTGGGACAGAATAACCAAGTGGAGAGAAGCCCCGGAGAGAGGGGAGTATTTTTGGTTGCTGTGGGAAGGGAGGGGGAACCCAGCCTTCATGGAAGCTATTAAATCATAGATGTGGGCTTGGTTCAGTGTGGTGCTGACTTGAGGGAGCAGGCAGGGGGAGGAAGAGGGTAGCTGGATCTTTTGACCTCTCAAGGTTGCTGTTAATTCTATGGGTCAGTGATTTCCAACTACATTTTCCCGCACCCAGCTTTCTTTGCAGCACTCTATCTAGCACCATGTGACTTGGCTTTAACTAGGGATTTTCAGCATCATCTTTATGGCTAATAGACTGTGCCCAAATGTACCATCACAGTCCTCCCTGCAAACATCAACCCTGGGGTTTAGCAGTGGAGATCAGTCCCAGCCACACTCAGCTCAGAGAGATTTTCACAGAGAATTCTTCAAAGCTCCTGTTTTCAGAGAAGCATAAGAAAGGGGCTGTTTTGTGCCCACAATGTGCGTGGGCTTTATGAAATTAAAAAACAAACAAACATGTGGCTTTATGTGAATGAAATTAAAAGCTGCAAAAAGAAATCTACTCAAGGATTTCATGTGAATAATTTAGTAAACTTCATACTGGGTCAACAAACATTCAGGAGCTCCTACTATGTGCCAGGCTCTGTTAGACCTGGTGCATACCAAGAAAAAAAAAAGCGCAAGGTCCCTTTATGAAGGAATTCAGTCTAACAGACATCCTGTGTAAGAAATGGCACATTTGAGGTAAGCAAGGGTACTCTTGGCTCAACCTGTTGCTGATAGGTTCCAGAGAAGGCTGTCATCCCAGGGAGATGACATCTGAGCAGAGTAGGAGTAAGCCAAACCAAAGAAATGTGGGGAGAGTGGTCTGTGTAGAAGGAACGATATGAGTTGAAGCATGGAGGAATTAA
>PVJN01026623.1:0-28870 GCA_004026805.1 Lasiurus borealis | reverse complement strand
CTTGTGCTCTGTGACCACACAAAATAACTGATGCAACATTTATTAAGAATTTTTCACGATTAACATTTGAAACATGCATGTGAATGACATGGAGACAAGTATGCATACAACACATATTGAATTAAAAAAAAAACATTTTTATCGCTCCAAAAAGAAACCCATAACCATTAGCAGTTGCTCCCCATTTCTCCCCAGTCTCCCCACCTTAAGCACATAGTGATGTACTTTCTGCCTCCATGGATTTGTCTGTCTCTCCTGGATATGACATGTAAATACACTCATTCAATATGTGACTGGATTAGTTTACTTAGCCAATGTTTTAACATGTCTAATATTAGGTAGTGGTGTGACGTTTGCACAGTTCTGTGAATGTACTGATAGCCATTGAATTACATCCTTTTTATGGGTAAATTTCTTGGTATATGAATTATATCTCAATAAAATTCTTAAAAAATATAGGAAAAAACAACCAAAAAGGACAATAGTCTTATGCTAACGTTTTTGAACAACTTAAGTGAAAAAAGTACCTTCTTAGATTACATATAGAAACTGATTCAGGCCCTAACTGGGTAACTCAGTTGGTTTGAATGTCCTTCCAATACACCAATGTTGCAGGTTTGATCCCCGGTCAGTGCTCAGTACCTATACAAGAATCAACCAATGAATGCATAAATAAGTGGAACAACAAATCTCTGTCTCTCTCTCCTCTCTCTTTTCTTTATTTCTCTCTTCCTTGCCCTCTCTAAAATCAATACATTTTAAAAATTGAATAAAAGACTTTAAGTATAAGACAATAAAATTATCTATATTCATAGAGGGTCCATGGCCGTGATGCTGTAATGACCAAATGAGCAGCTGCTATCACGGTGGGTGGAGTGGAGCATGAGCTACTGGCGGTGGAGGGCTATGAGCTACTGGAGGTCTATGAGCTGGTGACAGAGAGCCATGAGCGGTGAGGGATACAAGCAGTGGAGGGAACAGCGATGGGCAGGGTGGCCCCCTGAGGCAAGTGAAAATCAAGCTACTCACCCAAGATTTTGTGTTCGCAGGGCCTCTGATCTCATTCATAAAGTTACCCAAACCAGATATTAACTGCTAAGTTCTTCCAGACTCCAAAGAACAGATTTCTTCATCTAATACCAAGACTACTGAAACTCAAGAGGTGTGGAAGGAAGAGGAAGGACTAGCTGAGTTGCTTTAAACACCAGAAATCTATTCTCCTACGTTTCTGGAGGCCGGTATCTAATCACAGTGTCAGAGGGACAGGGCTTTGTCTAAATGCGGGTGTGGGAGCGCTTTCCTTACTTCCCTTTGCCACTTCCAGTTCCCAGCATTGTAATTCCTTTGCTGTGGCTGCGTCCCGCCAATCTCTACCCCTGGGGTCACTTTGCCTACACTTCTGTCAGATTTCCTGTGTTTCTCTTCTAAAATCATTGCCACCGAAACTGGTTTGGCTCAGTGGATAGAGCATTGGCCTTTGAACTGAAAGGTCCCAGGTTCGATTCCTGTCAAGGGCATGTATCCAGGTTGCAGGCACATTCCCAGTATGGGGTGTGCAGGAGGTGGCTGATAGATGTCTCTCTCTCATCGATGTTTCTAACTCTCTATCCCTCTCTCTTCCTCTCTGTAAAAAATCAATAAAATATATTTAAAAAATAAAAAATAAAATAAATAATTGCCACTATATAGCGTTTACCTATAAAAATCCAGGAGGATTTTAATCTCAAAATATCGTAATGACAATACGAAGACTTTTTCCAAACAAGCACACATTTCGTTCCTCAGAATATGAATCTGGATATATTTTGGGGTCACCATTTAACCCCCAGCAATAGCCTTTTATACAAATGTATCTCCCACAAAATAGCAGTGTGAATCAATTAAGAAAAAGAGATTACACACACATTCTTTTTCCTTACTAATTCCCTCCTATATCCAGGCTACCAAGTTGAGATTTGATGGCAGTTCCATGAACAAGCCAGCTGAGATGGGCGAGAGAGAAGGGAAAAAGGAGAGAAAGTCCAAGTTTAGAGTTTCCTTGAGAGCTGTCACAGACATGGGTATTGCCTACCTAATTACCATTTATACTTTCATAGGTGCGCACAGAGCCCGGTCCTATTCAGTGCGGCAATATGCAGGGCATGATGGATGGGATGATAATTAGGACAGGGCAGGCAGACCCATCCCTTTGTCTCGACCCACTTTCTCGTCTCTCTACCAATTTAGGCTGCTTGGTGACAGCATTAGGACCGAGAGAAGGTAAATGGTAATTTTTTTGGACATCAAAGAAGGTTTCATCTCTGATGGAAGGACATTCCTACTCTCTGGCCCGCTTTGCTCAGATCAGTGGTGTGGCTTGGGTGGTGGTGACAATGAAGGTGTGACTCTGACACTAGTCCGTGATGACATCCAATGAGAGCAAAGCCGGAGATTAGCTGACCAGTCTTCTAATTGCCTTGTTCAGGCTTATTTCAAAGGGAGGTAATTAATGTCTGTATTACCAGAACATGTGTGAGTCGAATATTCTGTTAGGTAAGCTTACACATTCCGACCTGAAATGGTAGGCCATGGCTTTGCAGATGCCCTCCATCCCTCTCTCGATTTCTTTGTACGTGCAAACAGCAAGCAGCATCAAGGTCTTTGGTGGCACTGACTCGCTTTTACAAGGTAAGAAACTAGAGGAAACCATGTTAATCAAGATGATTTTCAGTCGCTACCACTGTCTACCTGCTAGAGTAAGGGATATGCTTGGTTACGGACTTTCTCTGGATGACTCACTCTCCTTTGAATTATTGAATATTATTGACTGTGCTTTTATTGTGGAAAAAATTAAATTCTAAAGGCATTAAAATTTTATTCCTTGCTGAAACCGGCTTGGCTCAGTGGATAGAGAGTCAGCCTGCGGACTGAAAGGTCCCAGGTTTGATTCCGGTCAAGGACATGTATCCTGATTGCGGCACATCCCCAGTGGGGAGTATGCAGGAGGCGGCTAATCGATGTCTGTTTCTCATCGATGTTTCTAACTCTCTATCCTTCTCCCTTTCTCTTAATAAATAAAATCAATAAAACATATATTTTTTAAAAAGTTTAATTCCTTGTTGTCCTACACTTTTCTATATTTTCTAATAGCTAGAAGAACACTGCTGTTTGGCCCATACCCACTTTTATTTTATTTTATTTTTTTGTACATAAGACAATGCTGAGAGCTGTCACATTATCATACCTGCCTGACAGATTTTCCTGGCAAACACAATGTTGACAGAAACAATTGACACCCAAATGCAGAAACCTCTCTTCATAGGATTGGCCTCTGACTCTGAGAAGAACAGCCTTTGATAGCTTGACAATCAAAACCTTGCCATTTCCAAAGGCTCCGTTTAAATGCCCGAGCTCGCTCCTGTAGCGATCTGGGGGAGGTTTACCTGCTGTTGACGTGGTCTCTGGACACAGAAGCTTGGACATCTCAGGGTGTCATCTAGATCCGTGACTATGAATGCCGTCTGTGGGCTGATGGCCCGCACTGTAGCGCAGAACTAGCTCCTATACTGGTTTCTGCCATTAACTTGACAATCCTACATCTGGCTGTCTCCTCAACATTTCTACCTGAAGGAGTGATAAATATTTCACCTGTAACATACAAAAACAAGCATCTCCTCTATCTCCTGTGCTATTCTATTGGACTCAAAATGTGTCTTGTATGATGTTAAGAAAACTACACTAGTTTTCTTTGGTTTGTATTTACCTTACATATTTTTCTCAACTTTTACATTTTTATTTAATTATAACACAGTGCAATTCTATGCTGCCATTAAAAAGAAGGAACTCTTACCATTTGCAGCAACCTGGATGGAACTGGAGAGCCTTATGCTTAGTGAAATAAGCCAGTCAATGAAGGAGAAGCATCACATGATCTCACTCATTGGTGGATAATAAAGAACATTATAAACTGATGAACAAAAGGATAGATACAGAGGCAGTAAAGCTTCAAACAGACTGTGAAATTATAGCAGGAAGATTAAAGTTAGGTGAGGTAGATAAGAGATCGATCAAAGGACTTGTATGCATGCATATAAGCATAACCATGAACATAGACACTGGGGGTTTGGGGTATGTCTGGGGGGAGAAGGGCAATGGGGAGATATGAATAAAAATTAATAAAAAAAGAAAAAATGATAATATACATTTATTTCAATGAATCATCACGCAGTATATACCCATGTGTCTACCATGTAGTCAAAGAGAAAGGTATTTCCAGTACTGTAGGAGCTGGTTTTGATATTCATCTATCACTATCCCCTTCCTCTTCCCTAGGATAAACATTTCCTCCTAAGCTCTAGTTTCACTTGCTTTTGAAAATGTATATAGATGTAATTTCCCCCTTTTTTATGTGTCTGACTTCTTGGCTCCGCATTATGTTCCTGTGATTGATCCATGTTATTTCATATAGCTCTGTTTCCGTTATTTCCCTTGCAGTGTACTTGGAAATACAAAGAATTATTCTGTGAGTATACCATTCATCAAGTTTAGTGCAGATGGACTCTTGTGTTTTCTCCAGCTTTCCTTTATTGCAAATAAAACGGAACATCCTTGCACACATCTCTCATGCACAGGCTTGTACTTGTCTTTTGAGCGCATAGGGATGTATTTCACTTAGGTCATTGGATATGCATTTGTTCAACTTGGGAAGATAACACTTTTCAAAAGCCTGGCCTGTCGATGCACCGTGCCACCTGTAGTATATGAGCTCCAGGTGAGTCTTCTTATTTTCAGTCACTCTGATGGATGTAGAGTGACATTCCAATGTGATTTTAAATTGGAATTTGCTGCTTACTAATAAGGCTACATTGGTGTATACATTTGTTATTCCTTTTCTCTGTGTGAAGTATAATTCAACTCGCTGTTTTTTTTTTTATTATTGCAAGTCATTGTATTAGTATTTTTGTTTTGGATATACTGGTATTCTCCCATTCTGTAGCTTGCCTTTTATTCTCTTGATGCTATCTTCAGATAAATGAAAGTTTCTAACTTAATGATTAATTTATCGCTTTTTTGTTTATAGTTAGTGCCTCCATTTAACAACTATTTTCCTACTCTTTCAGACCATAAAATATTCTCCTGTGCCTTTCAGATAGAGGTCTACATTACAATAGGTAGTTAATTGTTGTGCATAAAGTGAAGTAGGGGTCATATTTTATTTTATTTTTCCACATAATTGAAGAGGTATAATTGAACCAACACAGATTACTGAAATATCTTTCTACTCCTCACTACTCTGAAATTCCATCTTTATATAAATCAAATGTTCATAAAGACATACGTGTATTCTGAACTTTCTAACAATGTTCCATGGGTCCCGATGACGATTAATAAGTGACCAGCAGTCTTAGCTATCATAGCTTTATAATAAGTCTTGATGGCGAGTATAGCTAGGTGTCTTCTCCATCAAGAATGTCTTGGCTATTGTTTTTTTGTGATTTATTTATTTATTTATTTATCTATCTATCTATTTATTTTTTTATTTTCCCTATGCCTTCCCCAGGCCTTCCCCACCCCCCGTACATGCCCTCATCTGCCGCCTCCGCCCCAATGCCCTGTATCCATTGGCTATGCTCTTTGTTTTCTATATAAATTTTAGAAGTAGCTTAAAACGTTTTACAGAGAGGATAAATTTTACAGAGAGAAGGAGATGATTGGGATTGCATTGAATCTGCGCATAACGCTGATACAACACATTTTCAAGTTAGTATGATTGAATCTGTTTTTTAATTCATGGACATAGTATTTCTATTTATTTATTTATTTGTTTGTGTATTTATTTATTTATTTTTGGTTTAATGTAACTCAAAACATTTTAGGTTTTCTGTGCCTAACACATCATTTGTTAGAAATTTTCTCAAATAGTTGATATATTTTATACTATTTAATTTTTTTTAAACTTTCCATAGTGTATTTCTTGTTTAAGCAACATCTCTGTGTTTATGTGCATACGTTTAGTTTATAATCAATATTGTTAAAAATGTATTTACTGATTTTAATAATTTATTTTTATATACTTTAGAAAATTTATGCATAGGAAAGTACTATGACATATTAGGTAACTGTTTATGTTCAGGTACTTTGCAAAGTAAAATTGTATCTGTGTGTATGTATCTATATACAATGACTTGATAATCAACACTTTTGAAAAAGGTGTTTATTAATTGCAACAACTTATTTTTATTCCTCTTTAAAATTTTACATATAGGTAAATACTATGAGTATATCTTGTAGATCTTCTCTTGAGGATATCTTTCCACTGATTTTTAGAGAGAGGAAAGAGAGATTTATATGTCAATGTAAGAGAAAAGTATTGATCGGTTGCCTCCTGATGGGTCCTAGGTTACATGTCCTTGACCAAGATAGAACCCAGACCCTTTGGTCCACAGGCTGATGCTCTATCTACTGAGCCAAACAGGCCAGGACACTATGAGATATTTTGTGTAGTAGTTTATATTCAGTTACTTGGCAAAGTAAAAGTGTGTGTGTGTGTGTGTAGGTGTGTGTGTCTGCGTGTATTAAAAGGCATGAGGAAGTTTTGTTAGAGACATGGATGGGGAAGTTTTTATTTATTTATTTATTTTTATTGATTTTATTGATTTTTTACAGAGAGGAAGGGAGAGGGATAGAGAGTCAGAAACATCAATGAGAGAGAAACATCAGTCAGCTGCCTCCTGCATGCCCCCCACGGGGGATGTGCCTGCAACCAAGGTACATGTCCTTGACTGGAATCAAACCTGGGACCTTTCAGTCCACAGGCTGACACTCTATCCACTGAGCCAAACCAGTTTCAGCTGCACGGGGAGTTTTTAGTTTAGCACTAAGATGCCTATTGATCTTAACCCAATGACTTGAAATCCTAGTTTTCATTTGATTGCCAATCAAATGGGAGTAAAACCAAAACTGACCTAGTCTGTCCTCACTAGGAACCTGGAAAGTCCATTCCAAAGGACTGTGGTCTAACACTTGTGATCTTCTTAGTATAATTCCAAGCCGGAGCCACACACACCCTGATGACTGGGACTGAGATTAGCATGTGGGTTAATAAACAGAATTCCCGGCAATGAGCACTTACATGTCAGTCTTAATCATTTCCGAGAACTGCCAAAATAAGCTGCCAACCCCTTGGTGATTGTATACAAATGAATCGGTTGTCTCATAGTCCTGGGGGGGTGAGCTTTTTTGGATGTTCAATAGGAAAATCTATCCTATGCCTTTCCCGTGGCTTCTGTGTCTCCAGAAAACATTGACAGTACTTGACTTATTACTTTGTGTAATGTGATTACAATCTCTGCCTCTGTCTTTACACGGATTTTATCATGGGCTGCTGCTTCATTTTTTAATATATATATATATATATTTTTTTCTTTATTTCAGAAAGGAAGGGAGAGGGAAAGAGAGAGAGAGAAACATCAATGATAAGAGAGAATCATTGATTGGCTGCCTCCTGCATGCCCCCTCCTGGGGATGAGCTCACAACCCAGGCATGTGCCCTTGACCAAAATGGAACCCAGGACTCTTCAGCCCTCAGGCAGATGGCTAGGGCTGGGTTTCTCCTCCAGTTTCCCACTCCTTATCTTATACTGACACCAGTCATTAGATTGAGGCATGCTCTCATCTCTAGATCCTCAACTTAGAAACACCTACAAAGAATTTATTTCCAAATAAGGTCACATTCACAGTAGTGAATATTAAGACTTGGATATATCCTTTTGGGGACACTATTCAAGTCACTACAGTCAGTAAATAAGTAAAACTTATTACACTGGATACTTGGAAAATAAAGTGAGGTACTGAGCATAAAATATTTGATCAAATGTATTTCATCAAAATGAGCTCAAAAGGTGGAATTATTATGAATATTATTTTGCTGATTATGTTATATAGAATTATCAGAAAAAATGTTATTTGTATAATTAGATTTTTTTTTTTTGCAAAATCAAAATTTATTTGAATAACAAGAAAATTTAATGCTTATTTAATCATTCACTATTCTGGTGCTGCTTTATAATTTAAAGAATTCCTTTAATAGTTTTTATATGAAAGACCTTTTAGAAAATATTGTTTTGTATTTTTAAAATAACAAATTTCTGCCAAGACCAGTTTGGCTCAGCGGATAGAGCATCAGCTTGCAGACTGAAAGGTCCCAGGTTTGATTCCGGTCGGGTGCAGGTACCTTGCTGGCGGGCACATCTCCACTGTGGGGCGTGCAGGAGGTGGCTGTTCGATGTCTCTCTCTCATCGATGTTTCTGACTTTATATCTCTCTTCTTCTCTGTAAAAAAAATCAATAAAATATATTTTTAAAAAAATAACAAATTTCCTGTAACCTGTTTCTATTTTAACTTAGATATGAACATTTATGTATTATTAGTTATTCTAAGTCAAATGTCTTTTTGATTTTACATATATATATATATATATATATATATATATATATATATATTATTTTATCTTATTTTACTTTTTTAATTAATGTATTTCCTGTGTATATATCTTCCCATTGCCCTCTTACCCTATTCCCTTGTATGCCCTCACCCCCTAGTGTCTATGTTCATTGGTTATGCTTATATGCATGCATACAAGTCCTTCTGTTGATCTCTTATCTATCCCACCTCTCCCTAACCTTCCCGCTGTAATTTGACAGTCTGTTTGATGCTTTACTGCCTCTGTATCTATCCTTTTGTTCATCAGTTTATAATGTTCTTTATTATCCACAAATGAGTGAGATCATGTGGTATTTTTTTTTAACTGACTGGCTTATTTCACTTAGCATGAAGCTTTCCAGTTCTATCTAGATTGCTGAAAATGGAAAGAATTCCTTCTTTTTAATAACAGCATTGAATTCCATTGTGTACATGTACCACAGGTTTCTGATCCACTCATCTGCTGATGGGCACCTAGGCTGTTTCCAAATTTTAGCTATTGCAAATTCTGCTGCTATGAATATTTTTTTAAATATATTTTTATTGATTTCAGAGAGAAAGGGAATAGGACACAGAGATAGAAACATCAGTGATGAGGGAGAATCATTGATCTACTGTCTGCAGCATGCCCCCTACTGAGAATTGAGCCTACAACCTGGGCATGTGCCCTGACCTGGAATAGAGCTGTGACCTCCTGGGTCATAGGTGACACTCTACCTCTGAGCCATACAAGCTGGGTTATTCTTACTTGTTGTGATGCATTCTATTTTAATTGAGGTCATTTTGCAGGGCTTCTCCAGGCAAAATTGAGAAGTCCCAGAATGTGCTGTCTTGTCCTCATTATGAATGCAGTGTTCCAATGCTTCATCTACTCTCCAACTTCCACACTACTCTTCTATCACAGCATACTGTTGGAGGGGAAAACATTTCAGATACAATTTATTTTACAGTCTTAAATTTTACAGTATTTTGATCCTTTCAGGTTATTGAAAAAGTAAGTTAAATATATTTATTCTTACTTGCGAACTGTCATTTCTTACTAAGAAGGAAGAGTGCTTTTATGTGATCAAGTAACTTACTCTGTTTATACAGAAAGTAGCATATATTTCACATAACAGCAAATTCC
Source organism: Lasiurus borealis (assembly GCA_004026805.1). Classification (NCBI taxonomy): domain Eukaryota; kingdom Metazoa; phylum Chordata; class Mammalia; order Chiroptera; family Vespertilionidae; genus Lasiurus; species Lasiurus borealis. The sequence goes on along the minus strand of PVJN01026623.1, from coordinate 19,283 downwards.
ACTGAAGGGAAGGTTTCTCAAATGATAGATAAGAGTATAAAGCTAATAAGAGGGAAGTGTAAAGATAGACTATAATAATCAGGGCACATTTGTGGTAGGATCTGAGCTAGCTCCCTGTCAGTCAGTTAGCTACTGCCCCTTCCAGCCCTTTCCTTCCCCTGCAGGCCCTCAAGTAACATACATTGCATATCCAACACAGGGAGTTAATTGGTTAGTGAAATCTCGGACTATTTCAATGGCATCTTGACATTCACCTTAACTTAGAAGTCCTATAATGGCCCAAAATAAAATCCCATTACACAGTGAAACTTTCATAAAATCTGGATCATTTCCTCAGTTACAACAATTATTTAAATCCTGTTCCAGGAATCTCATCTGAATACTAGAGGCCCACTGCACAAATTCATGCACAGGAGGGGTCCCTCGGTGTGGGCAGGATCAGAGATAATTGAGGCGGTCTTCCCCAGTCTCAATTGGGTCCAGTCAGGGCTGGTCCGGGGGAAGGGACCATGGGAGGTTGGCCTTAGGAGCACACTGACCTCCAGGGAGAAGCTCCTGCATGAAGCATCTGTACCCTGATGGTCAGTGCATGTCAGGGCTACCAGCCAGTCATCCAGCAATATGGTTGCTTAGGCTTTTATATAGAGAGACTAGAGGCTCTGTGCATGAATTCATGCATGGTTGGAGTCCCTAGGCCTGGCTGGCAATCAGGGCTGATCAGGATCAGGCCAATTGGGGCCTGCTGACCAGGGGGAGAGACACAGGTGGGACTGCAGGCTGATTGGAGCCTGCCAGGCAGGGGAGGATGAGGGTGGGAGGTTGTCCACTGGCCCCTGAGAAAGGAGCCAGATTTGCCTCCACCCACTCCAGGTTCCCTGTCCCAGCCCAGAGCAAAAGGGACAGGCGGGATTGGGAGAGGAGGCGTGAAAGGAATGTATGCCAAATACTGATACCATCATCTAGCAGCAAGAGGTTGGCTGTGGGAACATATTGGCCACCAGGGGCTAGCTACTGAACTGAGCATCTGTCCCTGTAGTGTGTGTCATAGTGATTGGTCGAACGGTCATTCTGTTGTAACAGTTGCCTAGGCTTTTATATCGATATCCTAGCTAATAAAAGTAATATGCAAATCGACTGTACCTCCGCCACACCACAAGCCATGCCCACCGACCATGTCCCCCAGCCAATCAGAGCAAGTATGCAAATTAACCCAACCAAGATGGCTATAGCCACAGAGAGAGCAGCAGGGAAACTTGGTTTGCCCCTGGTGATGGCAGAAGCCAAGGTTTCTGCAAACCCTGGCTGGCCCAGGCCTTTGCTTAAGGCAACAAAGTTTCACTAGCTGTGCAGGAAGAAGGCTTGGCTCTGCTCCAGGCTGTAAAGTTTCAATTGTAGAAGATAAATAAATCCCAGATACCTGGGCCTCCACTTGGGTTGCCAGGGGGCGTGGCCAGCCTGCAAACCACCACATGCCCCTCACCCAGGCCTCCTTATACCTTAAGGGAACACCCACTCTGATCCAGGACACCCTTCAGGGCAAACCAGCTGGCCCCACCGAGGCAGCAAGCCTCTATCCTATCTAATAAAAGAGTAATATGCAAATTCACCATCACTCCAACATACAAGATGGCTGTCTCCTTGTGGTCAAAAGATCCTGTCCCCATGTGGACACAAGATGATCACCATAAGATGGCCAGCAGGGGAGGGCAGTTGGAAGGGACCAGTTCTGCAAGGAAGGGAAGTTGGGGGCAATCAATCCTACAGGGGAGGTAAGTTAGGGTTGACCAGGCCCACAGATGAGTGAAGTTAGGGGTGACCAGACCTGCAGGAAGGGAAGTGGGGGGGGGGGGGGGAAACCAGGCCTGCAGGGAAGGGCAGTTAAGGACAAACAGGCTGGCAGGGGAGCAGTTAGGTATCAATCAGGCTGGCAGGGGAGAGGTTAGGGGGTGATCAGGCTGGCGGGTAGAAGAAATTAAAGGCAATCAGGAAAGCAGGCAGGTGAGCAGTTCTGGATTGTGAGAGGGATGTCTGACTGCCTGTTTAGGCCTGATCCAGGTAGGGTCCCAGCTTGGAGAGGGAGAAGGCTGTGCTGAAGGACAACCCCCTCCTCCATGCACTAATTTCATGCACTAGGCCTCTAGTATATATATATATATATATAAAACCCTAATATGAAAATAGACCAAATGGTGGAACAATCGAACCAAACAACTGTTCGTTATGACATGTGCTGATCACCAAGGAGTGTGCGTGGAATATAGTAGTTATTGGCAGCAGGTGGCAGAGCGCAGAACATGGTGGGCATCAGCTGTATTGGGATGGTAGAACAGATGAGGAGGGGTGCCAGACCAAGGCGGGGCATCTGTAGCTGTCATTGGGGTAAGCCTCTGGCGATTACCGAAAATTATTTTCTCCCCCACGCTGTGTCCCATTGGGTGCTAGCACTTGCTGCTGACACTGAAGTCACTGCTCACACTGGTGCTGGCTTTAATCGCTTGGTACTGTCTACAGGTTTGAGCCGTGGCTGCTGGCCCCAATCGCCTTTCCCAGGGCTTCGCCACCTCCCCCTTGCTCCTGAGGAGCGATGGGGCCAGCTGCTGCCACTCGTACCCGCTGACAGCACCAGCCCCTCTCGCACCCACTGCTGGTGCCGGCCCCAATTGCTCTGTCTCATTAGTTGGTGTGAGTGGGTCCAGTGCTATTGGCACGTGGGAGTGGGGGCAGCTGGGAATGGGGTTCAGCAGACAGGGGACCAGGGCTGTGGCAGAAGGGGCCAAGCAGACATGCAGAGGATGGGCCAAGACCTGCCCCTGTGCCCACCACAGCCTCGCAATCCACAGTTCCTTTCAAGATGCATGAATTCGTGCACTGGACTCTTCATATATAGACAATAAAGTAGTAATCCTCATGATTAAAGCAAAATAGGTTACAGAGAAAACTTTTCATAGTACTTAGAACCTTCATCTTATGTGCTGGGTACTGGACACCCTTTGTTATTCTAAATAGGCTATACCCAGATAGGAATAAAAAGACTTTATAATCTTTCCTGCATTTGGCCTTATTTATGAAGGGTGTTAACTGGTTTGAGATCTGAAAGCAGGTTATACAATGAAGATATTCAACCATAATTGACTTAAAAAAACTCATAAGAAATATATTTTGTAGGTACTGATCATTGAAAATCATCTCACTTGAGGAAGATGTGACATTTAAGTGCTCTATATTTTTCAAGTTCAATGCTACTTACGTTTGTTTGTACTCTTTATGTTAGACATTCATATGATTATATTAACCAGTTTTTGAATTTGCCGTTCAAATGTTCCATATAATAGCCCATGTCAAAACTTGGTAATTATGTTGATGAATGTAGAATATATTTTTGGAGATAAAGCACAAGACAAAAAGGTAGACATACAATTTTTACATCAATTTGAATATAGATGTGTATTTATATTGCGATAATCTTATAAATATTGTAATTATATTAATTCATTGAGAGAGAGATAATTTGAACATTTATGCTAACTTGGGGAATTCATGGGTTTAATCATACAAAGCATATTGATAGTTTCACTTATGTTTCAAAAGACAAAATTTGGAAGAGCCTTTTTATGAGGAAAAGAGGCAGAGGGGAAAAGAAATATGAACAGTTGGTGGGAAATTACAAGGGTCTTGTTTTTTTAAGTACAAATGAGATTTAGATAATTTTGTTCCCATTGAAGTGTATGTATGAATCTTCTGTTTGATAGACTATTTTGAATATGACAATAATTATTTGAGCAACCTCTAAAAAAGATATAACCTTCTGGATGTGAATATACTAGCATTTGAAGTAATTTCCAAAAGACCCCAAAATGTTGTGAAAAGATCAATAAATTATAAAGAATTGATCCTAGCTGGTTTGGCTCAGTGAGTGTCAGCCTTTGGATTGAAAGGTCCCAGGTTCCATTCTGGTCAAGGGCACATGCTCAGATTTCAGGCTCCATCCTCAGTAGGGGTGCTCAGGAGCAGCCAATCAATGATTCTCTTTCATTATTGATGTTTCTATCTCTCCTCCTCCCTTCTTCTCTGAAATCAATAAATAATGTATTGAAATATATAAGTTTTGAAGGACAGTGGTACCTCGAGATACGAGTGCCCAAACATACAAGATTTTTGAGATACAAGCCGTCTAGCGAGTGATTTTTGCTTTGAAATATGAGCAACATTTGAGATAGGAGTAATCTCGGGGATCGGCCCGCTGCACACGACCCACCAGTTTACCAGGACTCGAGTGTCTTGTAGTTTTCCACGCCTCAAGGTTACAATTAAACTCGTATCTCGAGGTACCACTGTAGATTTGAAAAATTAACAAGAGACTTAACAATAAATATCGATTGATTACCAATGTATAGCAGGTAATTTTAAATTAGTGATATGCCTTACCAAAATAAAAAATAGCAAAAGGTATGTCTCAATATTAGTTGTGAAAAACAATAGAATAAGTAAAGTGCACAATATCCTTAAGCAAATTTCCACATCAGCCAAGGAGGCAGCCATGTGGGACAGCAGAGCAGAAAATCTGCTTTGAGTTCACAGGACTCTCAAAAGCGAATCCATTTGAAGGTGTGAAAAATGCCACTTTTCTGCACAGTTGTACTTTGCATGTGGATCTCCGCCTGGGTCCCATTCACAAGTCTTTTGGACACTAAGTAGTCTCTCTGAGCGGAGGAGCTGAGATCCACCTCATTAGCAAGCTGTCCAGGGTGAGCGAGCACTGTACTTAGCCACTGCCTGGGTTTTGCGCCCACTGCCAGCAGCAGGAGCAGCTAAGCAACTTGGTAAAGAGTGTTTCCCAAGGTAAAGACTTTTTAAACAATAATAATGGTGCCCAAGTGAGAGTGTCAGATTGTCTCCTCAGGGGATCTTTGTGGGCACGCTACTCCTTCCTGGCTCAGGGAGAAGATGAGTTTCCGTTCCAGGAGATGATGGTTTTAAATCACAATGCACTTCAGAATCGCACTGGAAACATTTCCCAAATGCATGTCCCCAAGTCACACACTTCCAGGATCTGGTTCAATTGGTTTAGAGTGGGGTCGGTCATATTTTTAAAACATTAAAGTTACTATTACTGCTATGGAACACTTCTTAAGAATTTAGTCCTAGAAATCCTTCCTGCATAATGAGGGTTAACTCCTCTTTCAAGGTTCTAATACTACTTATGAGTTGCTATGTCTTCTCTGCTGAAATGACAGCTTGATATCTTAGAAGCTTTTTTTTTCTGATAATTTTATATTCTAATGTATGTATCTTTTCATTTGCAGTAGCGATCTAATAGTGTCCTAGGAGAATAGACTCCATGAATTTCAAATTTATTTATCTTTATTTTTTATTTAATTATTTTTATACATATCTCCCCATTGCCCCCCCTCCCTCCCAGCATACCCCAAACCCCCAGTGTCTATGTTCATTGGTTATGCTTATATGCATGCATACAAGTCCTTTGATTGATCTCTTATCTACCTCACCTAACCTTAATCTTCCTGCTGTAATTTGACAGTCTGTTTGATGCTTTACTGCCTCTGTATCTATCCTTTTGTTCATCAGTTTATAATGTTCTTTATAATCCACAAATGAGTGAGATCATGTGATGCTTCTCCTTCATTGACTGGCTTATTTCACAAAGCATAAGGAAATTTCAAAATGTTGATAGCAATTGGTAGAGGTCCAATAGCTTTTCTCAAAAAAATTCTAAACATGTGCTTCCTGGATCTGTTAAGGGAGATTTGGACAGTCTTCTAGGGACAGACACCACTGTTGTTCATGCAGATGTCACTTCAGTGAGATGTCTTCCACATGCTGTGTTAGTCGACAATTGGTTAATATCTACTTCTTATCCTTGGCGGTAACTTTATACCTGATGAAGTCTTTCAGAGACACAGAATTTGGCTTGGGAGTGCTTCACTTTGAAAATGCAAAAATGATAGCTCTTTTGAGGGTATTTTGCAGAAATGATTTCGAGATGGTTGTTTCTGTTGTTATAAACTGTATTTATTTCGAAGACGTTGACAGTTTCACTTCTGGTTCAAAAGACAAGGCTTGGGGAAGGCTCGAGCTGAGGGAGGTGGGCAGAGGGGCAGAGAACAGGAAAGACGAGCTGGTGGGAAATAGAGTTACAAGGGTCTTGTTTGCTAAGTACAGACCAGCGTTGGAAACCTCTCCATGACTTATTCATGGATGGATGTCCCCACTCCATCTGCAGGTTTGTCCCAGATGCCACAATATTGATTGATTCAAACCCGGGATATGAATGTAAGTCCTACTGTTTAGGTTTTCTATTGAAATTATATTGCAACCAACAATGTGCCTATCTTCACCCTGTAATGGTGATGTATTCTCACTCATGTTGAGTAGTTTTATGTCCTGAGGAGGGTATTCATTTCAACTCAGTTGAAATCGTAACTCAGATGGTCTAGTCAGGGAGAAGGGTCTTGATCAAAGGTTTGTAACCACAAATGAGTCCTCTTTCTTTGTTTTCTCTCATTATTATCAAGAGAAAACCTAGCCTGGCCGCTAGCATGGCTCAGTGGCTGAGCATCCACCTATGAATGAGGAGGTAACAGTTCAATTCCTGGCCAGAGCATGAGCCCGGATTGCGGGCCTGATCCCCATTGTGGGGTGTGCAGGAGGCAGCCTATTAAAGGATTCTCATCATTCATGTTTCTGTCTCCCTCTCCCTTCTTCTCTGGAGAAAATAAAAATATTTCTTTAAAAAAGAGGGAACCTAATGCAAAGCAGTATTTGAAACATTTCTCCATTTGTACCTCAGAACCCATGCTAGCCCTTCTACCAAAACATTCTACAATGTGTTTTCAGACTTTTAACTACGATAACCTTTCTGTAGTTCCCTCCTTCCCTCCACATTGTTCATAATGAAAGACCATCTGGCAAACCCAGATCTTCCCGCTGATGGGTAGTCGTGAGTGGAAAAATTCAGAAAGAATGAAGCCAGAATCCTTTTTGCTAGCTTACAAGAAAAAGGCTAATTACATGCAGATATATAATTAACACCTGATTAAATAGGATATGAGAACATGTATACATTCATGGAACTCCAAGAATGTATGAGATTCCTGTAGTACACAAGATAAAGCCCTGCTTTCCCCAAGCCCTTCCCCTGCCTTGTCTCTTAAGGACACCATACCTAATTCGAAACTTTGCATTTTTCTTCCTTTGCTGGCAAATTTTGCCAGTGCTACCTAGTTTATATCTGTTGAGTCTGCATAATGCCAGTGTTATTACCTTAGTTCAAGTCCTCATAATCTGGGAAGTATGATGAGTAGTGGTTTCAGTTATTGGTATTGGCCTCAGGTATATTTAAATGTGACTCCTGAATTTACTAACTACTCACCACATAAACTTGGAAAAGTTACTTTATCTCCCTAAAGTTCAACTGGCAAATGAAAATTATAATGCTGTATCACTTACGGAAGTGTTGTAAAAATTAAATGAGGTAATGCATAGCCTAACCTCATGGTGTGCATATTGTAAATGGTCAGGAAATAATAGTTATTACTCCCACATTTAATAAAATAATATTAATAATAATAATAAAATCAGTGACACCTGAACTATAGTAATGATTTACCTATTTTTGTATTTTTTAAAAATATTTTTGCCTTTAGGCTTGCCTGAATGTATTTTTCATTATTATCAAAATGTCACCAATTCTCAAATTTTTCGCAGCATACAGATACACAAATACTGTTTAACATATACAATGTACTAATACATACAAACACACACAAGTACATGAATAAAAATAGAAATAGGTTGGCAATCATTATGGGGTTGTTCCAATATAGAATTAGATTTGGGGTTTTCAAATGATATTACTGTCTTCACATCATCCTTCAGCTTTCTCTCTCTCACCTATTCCCCACCCATCCCTGCCAAGCCTTCTCTCAGATTCAGTGCCTCATAACCTCCCTTTGGTAAATGTTCTTGTGTTCAGGACTCATCAGGTTTCCTCCAGTTTGGGTTATAGTCATTCCTGTGCCAATCACAGTGACCGGGGAATGGCTTAGCATGACTTGTCAGACATGGTATATATACACTCCCTGTTTACTGTAATGAGAAGTTTACTGTAATGAGAAGCTCATACAGCTACAAGAAGTGGGAAACGGGGAGATCTCTCAAGTGAAGGCATTGGCTTCCCTCAGAAATGGGGTGAAAAAATCTAGCAATTTTCAGGGTAGCGTGCAACAGATGCTGTTGTACTTATTGCATATATCCAGTTACAATTTTCAATATGGCTGTGAAAAGATCAGAACTTTATTACCCAAAAGGCGATTGGATATGATTGGTATAAGAAGGAAGACAGTGAGTCTTCTCTAATTTACTAAACAGAAAAAAAAAGATAACATTAATGTGAACACTGCTCACACACACACTAAATACAAGTGTTGTGAGACTCTGGACGAACAGATTAATGACTGAAAACCCAGACGAGAAAGATAAGTCCAAGACCTTTCAGGCTGTGCTGGGCATGGGCTCTTCCATCCCGGTTGTAACCCACGCTCCACCCCAACATCTTAGACACCATGCTCTTCGGTGACACAACAATCTCTCATCACTCTGATCTCACATGTAATTAATGTTCGCATCATTTTCTTGCTACCAGACATAGCACTCGGTCCACAGCAAGTTCTCATTATTATTAACTGAATTACTTTAACAATTGGGAAGTAATACAATTTCAGTACATTCAAGATATTAACAGATTAAGTAAATATAGGGTGCCTCCCCCCCAAAAAAAATGTAAACATACCGTATTTTCTGGCATATAAGACGACTAAGCATATAAGACGACTAAGCATATAAGACAACCCCCAACTTTTCCAGTTAGAATATAGGGTTTAGGATATACTCACCCTATAAGATGACACCCGGCATATAAGATGACCCCAGACTTTTGAGAAGATTTTCTTGGGTTAAAAAGTCATCTTATACGCCGGAAAATACGGTACTCTAAATCATTATAAAAGTAGTGTTTATACTTCAACTGGATTTTCAAACTTCCAGTGGCATTTTAGGGAGTATACAGGATTTAGTGGACACCCTGTGGAAATCTAAATCTCATTTCAATCAACTTCCAACATTTTTACAAAGCCATTAACAAAGAGCAAAGTGCAGCTACTCTTTGATTTAATTACCCACTTTTGGACAAAAGATTGAAACCTTCAGCATCCCCAACAGTAACGTGAGTTCAAGCCTGGTATTCCTGTTTCTGTCTAGGATAACAGTTTGCTGTTCACAAAAGTTCAGTTACTTGCTCTTAATATCAAAAGCTGTGCATTCTCTTTATTTTTAACTTTTGCGCTAAAATAAATTAAGTGCCCCGGAATTAACAGAACCTTTTATTTAAACCCAACTGAAGACTTGGATCGTCTTCAAGGTTCTTAATTGAAAAACTCCGTGTAGTAGAAACAGCCGCTGTCTCCATAGCGCCTGATACTGGCAGCGTCATCTTGTCAACCCTTCCATGGGTGTCAGGATTAGAAATAGCTTTCCAATCTCCAGGACATGAAAAGTCCATGTCATAGGGTGTCGTACTGAGTTGGGACTCGTAAGCTTTTATTTCCAATTCTGTTCTGCCTTTCCCCAGCTGCCTGAAACAGGGCAAATAACTTAGCTCCTCTGCAGGGCTGATGTCTCATTTGTTTCATGGCACAAATCGCCCAGTAAAACTGTTCCAAAGTTATACTGCATTATGATGAATAAAGTGTTTAACTGTTCCCAAAGAGAACTTGTAAAGCTCACCCTTCCCTGCATCTCTCCAGAAACAACCTTTTGCAGCTCTTTTAGTTGATTATTTCGTTGTTGACTGCCATTCCTCTACAGAAATTATGCTGAGTATTGGTTTTCAGGTTTCTTGTCTATTATCTTCCCTTTATGTAAGATGAGTATTTTGCTTTCTTCCTTCTCCTGCCTGCCCCAGCTCACTGTCCCCCTTCTGACCACCATGTCCTCCCTTTCCCCTGGAAACCTCCATCCCAATTATTGTGAGCTCCATTCCTTTTCCTTTCCCGCACAGTCTCTTGTTTAATAGTTACCTTGATGTATTGTTATTTCCGCTGGCCTACCGTGTTAGTTTGCTAGAGATGGCATTACAAAGTACCACATTCTGGGGCACTTAGAGGACACTCATTGGTTTTCCCACATTTCTTTTTTTTTAAAATATATTTTATTGACTTTTTACAGAGGAAAGGAGAGAGATAGAAAGTCAGAAACATCTATGAGAGAGAGACATCTATCAGCCGCCTCCTGCACACCCAACAATGGAGATGTGCCCGCAAGCAAGGTACATGCCCCCAACAGGAATTGAACCTGGGACCTTTCAGTCCGCAGGCCAACTCTCTATCCACTGAGCCAAACCGGTCCAGGCGGTTTTCCCACATTTCTGAAGGTTGGAGGTGTGAGATCAGGATGATAGCAGGCTGGGTGTCTTCTGAGATCTCATCTGTACTTGAGGTTTGCTGTCTTCTCTCCGTGTCTTCCCCTGGCCTTCTCTCTGTACCTGTTTGTGTCAAATTGCTCCTTGTAGAAGCTCACTTGTCATATTAAGTTAGAACCCACCCTAATACCTTCCCTTTAACTCAATTAGCTCTTTAAAGACCCTATCTCCAAATACAGTCCTATTCTGAGGTGCTAGGCATTAGGATTTCAACATAGGAATTTTGCGTTTGCAAGACTCATGTAGTAAAACTTGATTTAATCGACAGTCCGTGGACAACTCCAAACTGGCCACCCAGGATGTAAGTGTCCTCCGCAGCCCCTCTGGCTTCACTGGGGACTTCAGCTGTTCTCCTGTTTTCCTCAGTCACTGTTTCCTTGTCACCGACATCTGAGGTCTGGTGGCACCCCCTGGGGTTCAGGTGCCCTGATACTGCTTCCCCGGTTTGGCCGGCCTCAGATCTGAGCTTCCTGACCTTGGCCATCTGAGCTCAGAGTTGGGTGATGCCAAGTTTTAATGTTGTAGATCTGATTTTTTCTAGGCTTTCTGGCTCACTGAACGTAACTGGGGGGAGCCACTGCTTTTCAGAAACCATACTGAGCTGTGCATCAGCGGGAGGAGAATCATGATTAAAAAAAAAAAAATGCCACAACATCCCCTCCCATTTCACATGAGGACTTCCTTCCTTCCTTCCTTCCTTCCTTCCTTCCTTCCTTCCTTCCTTCCTTCCTTCTTTCCTTCCTTTCTTTCTTTCTTTCTTTCTTTCTTTCTTTCAAAATATATTTTATTGATATTTTACAGAGAGGAAGGGAGAGAGATAGAAAGTAAAGTCAGAAACATCGATGAGAGAGAGATATTGATCAGCAGCCCCCTGCATGCCCCACAATGGAGATGTGCCCACCCCACAGTGGAGATGTGCCCGCAAGCAAGGTACTTGCCCCCGACCGGAATCAAACCTGGGACCTTTCAGTCCACAAGCTGACACTCTATCCACTGAGCCAAACCGGTCTCGGCCACATGTGGATTTTCTTGCTTAGGTATTCATGTGGTGGCTGTATATCTCTGACTCATTACTGGAGCTCCTATAGTTGTTTATTTAATTTTCTCATGGGTCAAAGGGACCTGAAATTCCTAGTCCACCCCCTTGTTGATATCCCCATTCTTTAAGTTTTGCTTTTTATTTAAACTCGGCTTCTAAAGAATACCATCTTTTGTGATACCAATATGGTGGACTTTCCTATTTTTCTACCCGGTTTAGCATTAAGTGCCTTTTAAAAGATATTCTAAGCCACTTAGCACTACGCCATCTTTTTCTTTCTCTATTCAGATTTCATTCCATTCTTACATACTTGTTCTGCTCATTGTTACATTTCTATGTATTTAATTAGAATTTTCTTGTTCTTGTATGACATTTCAAGTGGGAAGATAGAGGCATGCTTGGATGGAACATGCCATTCCCTTCTCCCCCACATGTCTAATAAGTACATAATTTTTAAAACCTTAGTCAAGATTGTTGCTTCTGAGAAATGATGTGGGTCTTCTTTGAAAGCAAGGAGCACATTGTATAGTATAAAGGGTAGGGCTTTCATGGAGGCATTTAGTTCTCAACACGAATCAGGAAGCAGGTGTGGTTGAACCCAGAGAGCTGAATGCTGGAGGGTGGGGAGAGGAAAAGATGAGGATCAGAGGAGGTAGAAAAAGAAGGCAAGAGCCAACATGGTTGAACACATGTGAAAGAAGAAGAAATGAACATGAAAGTATGAGAGGCCATGCATATAGGAAGAGAGACCAGGGCGGTGAGCAATAATTATCTCAGTCTCTTTTTTTAAGCTGGGAGGCTCTGAAAGCAGGAAACTATATTAAAAGTGGCAACCAGTCAAGCATAATTGAAAGTGAAAAAATAATATTTTCTCGGAAATGTATCATCCATCAAGTCCTTTACACCATCAACATGACAGCTGACTCGAAGGAAATGTTAAATGCCTTTAAAAATATGAAACCTAGTTTTTTTCAGAGACGTTTCGAGGTGATAAAGATAGTCTTCTACAACGTAGATGTAGGGGTATCATGTTTACATTAAAGCATCTTAAAATTAGATGTCGTCTATATCCTCTGAGCACAGTGGCAATTCAAAACTGAGGAATGCTTTGGAAGAAATACATAAACATTCTTGAATAATTATTTTTTTAGTAATTTTAAAATATATATATTTTATTGATTTTTCACAGAGAGGAAGGGAGAAGGATAGAAAGTCAGAAACATCGACGAGAGAGAGACATCGATTAGCCGCCTCCTGCACACTCCACACTGGAGATGTCCCCGAAAGCAAGCTACATGCCCCTGACCGGAATCGAACCCGGGACTTTTAGTCCTCAGGGCAACGCTCTATCCACTAAGCCAAACCGGTCTTGGTGAATTATTTTTATTTATTAGCACAATGATAATTATTCAGCGAGGTGAACTTCTGTTAACTACATGGCACATGCTAAAATCCTGAAAATGCTAGCGATTGGTATTCAGAGAGTGTTAAGGTAAGTTAACTCATTGGGATTACAGAGGTAACTTGATTAGATGACATGCTACCGATTACCTTAATTATACTAGTACTGCTTACTGATGCAGTGCCAGAATTCCTGCTCTTTTATCAATGGGGATGCCTACACCACAATTATTCTATACAATCCCGAAAGCGGGTAATTTTCCTCATTGGTGCAAGGCCTCCTGACAGTGTGATAACATGCCTCTGAGGACTGGCATCTGGCCAAAAACCAATCCTATTTGCAAAAGGGAAAACCCTGTATCTCCGTGTGTCTATATATATTTTATGCTAAAAAGTGGAAAATTATGTATATATAATTTTCTTAAGTTGAACCCCCACTAGGGTTGACAAACTTTTCTCTGACACATGGCTAGTTAATGCCAACCCCCCATAAACGTGTACTTTTAGGATTTCTGCCTTGTGTTGTGTGAAATTTTAGTTAACGGAGGAAAATATTATTTTGCAAGTGTTCCTAATAAGCTAGTGAGAGAAAGACCAATAGCACCTGCTTTCATTTATATGTGGAATCTCATGAACAGAATAAACAAAAACCAAGTGGAGACAGAAGCATGGACACAGAGTACAGACTGACAGCTGTCAGAGGGGAGGGGTTCAGTGGCTTGGTGAGAAGGGTGAAGGGGTTAAAGAAAAAAAAGACTCATGGACACACACATAAATATGGTGATGGCCAGTGCGGGGGTTAAGGGCGGCAGGTAGGAATGGTAAAAGGGGCGGGGGTTCTAATAAAAGGAGACTTGACTAGAGGTGGGAACACACAATACCATATACATATGATGTGTTGAATTGTCTACCTGAAGCCTAAATAATTGTGTTAGCTAATGTCACCCCAATAAATTGTTTTTAAGTATGTTTTTATTACTTTTGAGAGAGAGAGAGGGACAGATAGAAACATTGATGAGAGAAATATCATCAATGAGCTGCCTCCTGCACACCATCTATTGGGGATGAGCCTACATCCTGGGCATGTGCCCTGACTCCGAATCAAACCAGTGACCTCTTGGTTCCTGGGTTGACACTCAACCACTGAGCAATGCCAGCCAATCCACTCCAATAAATTCAATTTAAAAAAATGAAGTAAAACATAGCCTGTTAGATTCAGACCATTTTTTGCTCCATCAAGGGCAGTTAGCGAAGTTTGTTTTCCAAAACTAATTTTGCATGTAATCATAATAGGAAGAGCAGTAGTAAAGATTGTTTGCCAAATGTGTGCCAGGAAGAGACAGGGAGGAGGAGGGGAGTGGAAGGTAGGAGAGAGGCAGGAAGAGAGAGAGGAGATGACAATTTAAAACTATTTATGGAAATAAAACTTGAAAACTCTTCTTGAAATCTGGATTCCACTGTTATTTACATCCTGCAAGGAACCAGATCTGGCAAAGTGAAAAGAAAAAAAAAATTATAGCTTTTAAAATTTTGTTTTCAGCACTTTTCACTATGAAAAGTTTTAAACCTGAATGAAATGAGATATAATAATATAATCAGGTCCATAAACATATCACCTGAATGTAATTACCGTTAACATTTTGCCATGTTTGCCTCCATGCTTTTTGTCCTGATTAATAATAATAACATAATAATAATAACAATAAAGCAAATTATACAGCATCATGCCACATTACCTCCTAAAATGTCAGTGTATAACTTTAAAATATGATAAAAGTTTGTATATACCAGTGATGTTTGTTTCTATATCCAGAACCTATTTTTTGAGTTTTGTTTTGCTTTGTCTTATTTTGTTTTTAAATAATCCATTCTTTGAAGCATTGACCCTGGGACTATTTTCACCTACTTGGAACTGTCTTCATTCTCTATCCAAGTTGTCCTCCCTCCTTTCTCCTTGGTTGTCTCCTGAAAGAGCCCTACCAGGGTCCAGGCAGGGAGGAGCCTGCAACCAAGGTGAACATGACCTTGAGGGGAATCAAACCTGGGACTTGGGTCTGCAGACTATGTATTTTAGGCTCCGTAATGTGTTTTTCCCCCTCCACACCTGTGGGCACACTTTTACTTTTATGACATATCTGACTTTCAGACTCTGTCTCTCCACTTTATACCAGAGATTTGTAACAATTGAGGGCCATATTTACTTTGTAAGAATATGACAAAAAGTACCGTATTTTCCAGCATATAAGACGACTAGGCGTATAAGACGACCCCCAACATTTCCAGTTAAAATATAGAGTTTGGGATATACTCGCCCTATAAGATGACACTCAGTATATAAGATGACCCCTGACTTTTGAGAAGATTTTCCTGGGTTAAAAAGTCATCTTATACACCAGAAAATACGGTACATGGAATCATCCCTCCTAAAAGCCAATCATGTGGGCAAAGCTTCCACATAAACCCTTATCATGGATATTTTCTTCATGCAACTGCATTGCTTTAAATTCAGGGTATCCCCCCAAAATACACACACACTTTGAATAGTTATAAAGGAAGTGTTTATTAAGATGCATTTCATTTTCAAAATGTGATAGAAATCGGCTGTTCAACTGTGTATACATTTTTTGGGACATCCTGAATGTGTGACTATCTCCATAAAGCTCACCTTTAGTCTGCAATGCTCTTCTATGCTTCATCTACCAAAAATCAAGCTGCCTTCTAGTCTTGTAAACCTGAGCATTATGTAGCAATGTCAACATCAGCATTTCCACATCTGCACTCTTCATCCTGTTCACCAAACTCACTCAACTCTGTTTCCCATTTATGTGAAGGGCACCGTAATGGAGTAGGTAGCCAGAGACAGAAATAAGGACTCAAATGTTGCTCTTCCCTATTCCACATCCTTTTTAAACAATATAGCCCCCTGCCTGCCTTCTAAGATCCTCAGGTTCATACCTGTCACTGTGTAAAACCTCATCTCTCACCCACATATTTTTGTTGTTGTTGTTAATCCTCACCCAACCATATTTTTCCATTGATTTTTAGGGAGAGTGGGAGAGAGAGGGAAAGACAGAGAGAAACATCGACGTGAGAGAAATACATCTATTGGTTGTCTCCTGCAGGAGCCTTGATGGGGGACTGAGCAGGGGAGGAGCCTGCAACCAAGGTGTACCTGTCTTTGATGGGAATCGAACCTGGGACCCTTTGGTCTGCAGACCGACGCTCTACCCACTGAGCCAAACCTGCTAGAGCTCACCTAAGTATCTTAATAACCCCTTAGTTGATGCCCTGGCTGCCAGTATGCCCACTTATTTCTCTTCTTGCCATAGTAGTCTTGTTCAGAAATCTAAGATCCCCATCCCCAGCCCATGTTTCAGCCATCATTGGTTTTCAAGAAAATTCATATGCATGGTGCATCCTCTGCCTTATTTCTCAGTACTCTCCCAAGCAACCTTGACCTTAGAGACCTCAGGGCTTCAGGGCTTTGAACTTGCTACTTCTTGCATTTGAAATGCTCCTCTTCCCACTTCTTGAGGGGAGTGTTTTATTTAACTAGCACCCAGTTCTTTTGACCCCTCATTGGAAGTGGTATTTTCCCTCAGTCTACATTGTATTTCCTCTTTCTGGGACCCCGCAGAGCTTCAGACATGCCTCTGCCATGCCCCCTATGACAGTCTTGGCCATTATTGATTTCTCTTGACCTTCTTCTATATATAATCAATAGCAAGTCCCTAGAGGGCAGAGACATTATTTATTCAGATATGTTCACCCATCTATGGTTCAATAAGGGAACTTCGTAAGCATTCAGTAAGCAAATAAACAGAAATTAATAGAATCATAATAAATGCTATGGAAATGCAAGGTAATTGCAATTTATGTACTTACTAAATCAATGTGCATAGGTAATACATAAACATATTTAAGAAAACATTGCCATCCTGAAAATTAATAACTTAGGAAATAGTTGCCTGGTATATTTAAGGTTTTAAATTATCATTATTTTCTATTATAAATATAACACTAGTATATTATAGAAAAATCAGAAAACAGAGAAAAAATGTACAAATTATAAACAGTACCATGAATCAGAGAAAAGTACCTGGCAGATTAATTTCTTTTAAAATATATTTTATTGATTTTTCACAGAGAGGAAGGAAGAGGGATTGAAAGTCAGAAACATTGATGGGAGAGACATTGATCAGCCTCCTCCTGCACACCCCCTACTGGGAATGTACTTGCAACCAATGTATGTGCCCTTGACTGGAATTGAACCTGGGACCTTTCAGTCTGCAGGCCAATGCTCTATCCACTGAGCAAAACCAATTTCGGCTGGCAGACTAATTTTATATTGAAAGTTCCTCCCACTTTGCAGGATCATTGAATATTCTTCAAAATTTTGATATTTTATGGAATAAAATATAGTAATACAGTATTTCACTAAAAATGCAAGTCATCATTTTGTTATCTTAAATATACTAGAGATATTTCTTAGGCGTGACTTACAGAACACAATTATGAAAAAATAGTGTATGGAGCATAATAAATACAGAATTATATATTTTTTGTCATTTTTCTCTCATTGAAAACCTACTTCAATATGTGCTCTTACTTCCTGAAGTAAATAAATCCCAAACAAAAATCAACATTCATTTTCATGGAAAGAATAAAAACTTATAGAAGAAAAGCAGAATACAGTGGTATCTCGAGATACGAGTGCCCAAACATACAAGATTTTTGAGATGTGAGCCGTCGAGCGAGCAATTTTTGCTTTAAAATATGAGCAACATTTGAGATAGGAGTAATCACGCGGATCGGCCGGCTGCACATGACCCACCAGTTTACCGCGACTCGAGCATCTCATAATTTCCCACGCTTCAAGGTTACAGGATGAACTAAACTCATATCTTGAGGTACCTCTGTATATCACTGGTACTCTGAAAAGAGAAATTATCCCAATCCACCCATCTTAGGCTAAATCGTGCCTCCCCCAAAGATCCGTTCACCTGGAACCTCAGCATGCGACCTTCTTTGGAACAAGGGTCTCTGCGGATGTAATGAAGGCACAGACCTGAAGATGGGTTTGCCTGGATGTAAGGTGCCCTCTACATACAATGCCTGGCATTGTCCCGAGGAGAGGAAGCCAGAGAGAGATGGCGCACAGACACAGAAGCAGAGAGGTCAGGTGAAGACAGAGGCAGAGACTGGGCGAGGCCTTCACAGACCCATGCACATCTGGGGGTTTTCCTGGAGCCCCCCGCTGGCGTGGGCCCTGCCAGCACCTTGACTTCTTCCTTCTGGCCCTTAGGACAGAGAGAGGCCATGTGGCTGCGGTTTCTCAGCCACAGTTTGGTCCTTCGTGGCCGCAGCCACAGGAAAATCACGCAAATCCTAAGGAGTTGTGGCCATACACACATACTGTCCGGGTACCACAGCCCTGACTCGGAAAAGGATGCAGGATGCCGGCCCGGGAAACAGAAAGGAGCGGAATTTGCGGCACCGCTCGAAAGAGGACTCAAACATCTGCGCAGGAATTAAGAATCATTTACGAAAAACGGATGTGTGTGGCAGGCACGATTGGAATTATTTGTGTTTAAATTATATTGTGATATATGTTCTCTCTCGAACACGAGTCTTGATGGAGTTTGCCGGGGGAAGAAGGGTCTCTCCCTGTGTACATTTTTTTTTCTCCCAGATACAACGAATGCAAACCCCGATCAGATGTGATTATTCAAACAGTAAACACTGGTGAGGGAGAGATGCCAGTCTGGAGAAGAAGCTATTGAGGAAAATTGCTCACGCTGCTGGAGAGAGAGAGAGAGGGAGGGAGGGAGGGAGGGAGGGGGGGAGGGAAGGAGGAAGGGAGAGAGAGAGAGAGAGAGAGAGAGACGCTTAGAAAATGTTGGTGCGCCAGAGATGCGACTTAAACATGAAATATACCTTTAAGCATAACTTAAATAGTTTGTGTTCTTGCTGAAGGACCCTGGAGGAATATTATTGTAACAAATTGCTATATTTAATTCTTGGAGAGCAGCCAGGTGCAGGTCAGACACGACTTTTTTTTTTTCCTATTAAAACAACCACGAGCGAGGGAAAAACAGAATCTTATGCCTAGAGGCACACACACACACACACACACACACACACATACACACACACAGACACACACACACACACACACACACGTGTCCAGACCGGATGGAACCTGAGGGCGGTGATTTCACGGGGACCACACCAGGCACATGTGGCACAAAGTAGCTTGGGGTCCCTTGACTCGTGAGTGATAAGAGTGGGGTACCTCAGCATCCTGATGGCCCGTCACTTATTTATCCAGAGACTGTCGGCGGATGT
>PVJN01026622.1:0-28871 GCA_004026805.1 Lasiurus borealis | reverse complement strand
AAGAACCTACAACCAAGAATAATCTATCCAGCAAAGCTATCATTCAGAATTGAAGGGCAGATAAAGAGCTTCACAGATAAGAAAAAGCTAAAGGAGTTCATCAACTCCAAACCAGTATTATATGAAATGCTGAAAGGTACTCTTTTAGAAGAGGAAGAAGAAAAAGGTAAAAGCCAAAAAATTATGAACAACAAATACAAATCTATCAACAAGTGAATCTAAAAATTAAGTGAATTAAAAATTTGATCAACAGAATAAACTGGTGAATATAATAGAATCAGGAGCACAGAAAGGGAGTGGACTGAGAATTCTCAGGGGGCAAGGGGTGAGGGGTGTACAGGAAGAGACTGGACAAAAATCATACACCTATGGATGAGATTAATGGGAGGGAGCTAAGGGCAGAGGAATGGTTGGGAGCTGGGTGGAGGGGTGCTATGGAGGGGAAAAAAGAGAAACAAATGTAATAATCTGAATAATAAAGATTTAATTTTAAAAAATGAGAAAAAAGATATTCATTAAAAATAAATAAATAAAATCTTTATAAAGTTAAAAAGATCCTGCCCCCGTGTGGACACAAGATGGCTATTACAAGAAGACCAGCAGGGGAGGGCAGTTAGGAAGGACTGGGTCTACAAAGGAGGGAAGTTGGGGGCAATCAAGCCTGCAGGGGAGGGGAGTTAGGGGTGACCAGGCCTGAAGGGGTGACCAGGCTCACAGGGGAGAGCAGTTAGGGGCACACAGGCTGGCAAGGGAACAGTTAGGCATCAATCAGGCTGGCAGGGAAGTGGTTAGGGGATGATCAGGCTGGCAGGCAGAAGCAGTTAGAGGCAATCAGGAAGGCAGACAGGTGAGCAGTTGGGAGCCAGCAGTCCTGGATTGTGAGAGGGAGGGGGCATGGATCGGGCCTAAACAGGCAGTTGGACATCCCTCAAGGGGTCCCAGATTGGAGAAAGAGCAGGCTGGAATGAAGGACACACACCCCCATGCACAATTTCATGCATCAGGCCTCTAGTCAGTGTATAAAGATGTTCAGGCCCTTATGGAGATCAGATTCTGCCCCATCTTGGTTCAGGCAAGGTCTGGTTGGTTTTTGTTATTCTAGCCTTCTTTCTTCTTTTTTTAATTTCCTGTAACTGAAATGGAAAGTACACAAGGTTTCAACATTCATGGTGACATGAGAGTGATGAGGGAAGTCCTCTCTAAGGATAAGAACCTTCAGCCAAGCCCTGAATGTTATGATGAAGCAAAGATCTAAGGAAAGGGTATCCTGGGTGGAGGGAGAGCAGGCAAAGGGCCTGAGTTTGGACCAGTTTAGCAGAAAGAAGCTCAATGTGATGAGAGCATAGTGAATCCAAGCAAGGTGGAATCAGACAGATTGGCCATTATAACCAGCCTCCAACATAGTGCCCAGGAACTTTGAAGACTGCATCACCCTTCCCAGCCCAGGAGGATGAGGATTTGAGCCTGGATACCATGAAGTGACCAAATGGCTCAAACTTGAAAGCAGACAGACTCCCTACACCACCAGAATCTTGAGCCTCATTTAGCCTGGAAAAGATAGTCTGTGTTTCTTAATTAGTGTTAATGCAGCATGCTGATTTCCTCCAGGCACAAGGACTTTGTGTGCATTCCTGACTATTCAACCACATATCCTAATCAATCTATCTCCCCCTCCTCCCCCAACACACACATACACACACAACCAATTTATTTGCTAATGAAAACTCTGTTCAAATGAGTCTACTCAAATCAGATCTTGCCTTCTTTGCATTTGACAGCAGGCTTCAAGGAGGCTCCTGGGGATGCTCATTCTGGTGATGTTCAGTTTGGGGCGAAGGTAGGAGCTGTTTTTTTGTACTCACTAAAGAATGGGTCAATGCCTAGCAGGTGTGGCTCAGTGGCCAAGCATCCACCCATGAAACAGGAGGACACGGTTCGATTCCTGGTCAGGGCACATGCCCGGGTTGCGGGCTCAATACTCAGTGGAGGGTGTACAGGAGGCAGCTGATCAATGAGTCTCTCTCATCACAGATGTTTCTATCTCTCCCTCCCTACCTCTCCCTGAAATCAACTAAAAACAAGAACGAGGAAAGAATGGGCCAAGCTGCCCGGAAACAGGTTCCGAGTCCCTGAATCGGAGCTGGCAGCACCAGAACAGGTAGAAACAGGAAGAATGATATCATAGCTCAGAGAACCCACCACAGAAGAACACAGGCCAGGATCAAAATCCAGCTGAGCCTTAAATGGGCTGTGTGATTTGAGAAATGTTAATTGACCTCTCAGGGACTCTGAGCCTCCAGCTATAAAATTTGTTTAATAGATTTCACTTTCAAAGTGACGAGAAAGGGATTAAATGATGCACTAAATTAATTCATGCATCTCAGAATACCAATGACAGTGTCTAATGGTAAGGGTGAGGGCTCTGGAGCCTGACTGCCTGGTGCATATCCCAGGTCTTTGCTGCCATTATGACCTTCCACTAAGGACATAACTTCTTTATATCTCAGTTTCCTCATCTCTGTTACTATGGCAGTAATGACAGCACCTACTTCATTCAACTGTTCTCAAAATGAAGTGAGATGGTAGAATAAGGCATTTAGAACAGTGTTTAAAACACATTAAACACTCAATAAATGCTAGCTATTGTTATTTTAATATGAACCTGAGACACAGTAGGCACTAGATAAATGGTACTCATCCTTAGCAGAAACAACCAACAAACATTCAGAAAAATTCCATTTTAGCAGTCCTGGGAGGAACACTGCTTCTCAAGTTCTCAAAAACTTGAGTTCTCAAAACCTTGAGAGTGCATCACCTGGAGGCTGTCAAATCACAGATTGCTGGGTCTCACCCCTGGGATTTCTGAGTCAGTCGGTCTAGGGTAGAGGCCTGACAACTCAAATTTGTATTTCATCCCAGGTGAGATGCCAGTGCTGCTGGTCTGGGAACACGCTCTTTTTTTTTCTTACTCTTTTTTAATTTCCAGACAGATTTTATTAAGCATACTCTTGAGCACAAGGGAGGCAGCACAGAGGAAAGGAATGTCCTCTGAACTGGCCCCTGGAAAGACACTTTTAACTATTGATTTAATCATCTCTCAGGGAGCCATCTCATTTCCAAGGTGAGGACCCGTTAGCCACCCATTAATCACAGTCCCATCTCACTGCCCAACACAGCCCATCTGGAAAGGGGCCCCCAGAATTCCTTCTCACATCCTCTTCTCTGATGCTAAATGCTACTCTCTCAACATAAATTCGGAGAACGCCAGGAAACTCATCTTAAAAAACACAAACAACTCCTTCCCCAAATCCCTGAGCTGAGAAATAGTTTTCCATAGATACATTAGCAGCTGTTCAGCCTCTGCCCAGTTCTGGTTCAGAAAGGGTTAATGACAATTTTTGTTTTGATGAATCCCAAATATGAAGGGGTAGCAGTTCCTCTAATTTCTACCTTAAAATTAAATTGGTCTTTCTAGGGAAAGGTAAGGCTAGAGAGATTCAGAGTTGTGTTTTATAATTCTTTTTAGTTCCCTTTGTTCTGAATTTCATTAGTGTTATGTTAATATTGTGACCCAAATTAATTTTAGACCAATTGAAATCATTATTTCTTATTTTCTTAAAATATATTTTACCTTCAGACACTTGGCAAGTAGGAAAATGCAATTCACTATTAAAATGGACCTTGCTAATTTGAATTATCATCTTTAGAGAGTGTTGTGGGGGAGGGGAGAAGTAACAATTATAGAGAAAGATGTATAGAAGAAAAAATGAGGCTAGCACAAAAGGAAAAATAACACTGCAGATCTAAAGAAATGGCTGGAAAATATTTTTTTAATGAAAAGCCCAAAGTAAATGTAGTTTTTGTTGCAACTACTGAGCTCCATTCTTGCTTTGTGAAAGCAGCGTAGACAACAGGTAAATGACTTGAGTGTGGCTGTGTTTCAATCAAACTTTACTTATGGGCATGAAACTTGAATTTCATATAATTTTTACATATCACAAATATTATTTATATTTTTATTTTTCCCAAACATTTAAAAATATAAAAGCCATTCTCAGCTGATGGAAGAGGTGACTGATCTAAGGGAGACCATCTATTTTAAGCATTGTCTCTGCTTTCAAAAATGCTACCTGTACTTTAGGAAAACATCAGACAGACTTGTTTTACTCTTGCCTACATGATAATGGTCATTATTAAATGCTTAAACAAGTTGCTGGGCTGCTGGGAGGAAGAGATGGTAAGATGCAGGCCTTGGAATATGAGAGAATGGATATCGCTATCCAATGGGGAATTCATTTTCAGTTCAGTTTCCAGACAGGTAATGGCAAACAAAAGTTCTCTGAATGCCTTCTGGCATTCTGTCATTCTATATTTCAATGCCAAATGAGCATATCCTTAGGCCAAGTAATCGTAGGTCTAGGAATTTCCTTAACAGATGTAAGCAAAGACATTTGTGCAAGGCTATTCCTGGTGCCAGGGTTTGTCACAGAGAAAAATGGAAGATAACCTAAAAATCCATATTTGGACTTTATTTAAGAATTTTATGATACATTTACACCATAGAATAGTATGCACCCATTAAAAAGAATGAGGTCAGCCTTTATTAGGGATTTCAAGATGTATTGGTAAGGAAAATGAAAATAAGTTGCATAATAGTATGGTTGGCATTATTTCTATATTTATACATTTGAATATATACCAATATATAGTAAAAAAAAAAATACCAGGAAGAAAAGAATCTCATACCTTCAGCAGCAATTATCTTGGAGGAATGAGGCTAAAAATGAAGATATTGATGGGCTTTAATATTTTATTTGAAACTTTTCTGCACTCCGATTTTTTTGCAACCAATATTTTTGTTACCTTTGTGATGGTCAATTTTCTGTGTCAACTTGACTGGGACATGCGCTGCCCAGGTATCTGGTTAAACCTTATTTTGGGGTGTGTGTGAGCAGGTATTTTCAGAGGTTAGCAATGGAGTTGATGGAGTGAAGGAAGTGGATCGCCCTCCCCAGTGTGGGTGGGCAGCACCAAATCCATTGAGAGACCAACTAGGACAAAGCGTCAGAGAAAGAGGAAGTTGACTCTCTGCCTGATTGTTTGAACTGGAACATTTGTATCCTACCCTTGGGACTGACTCTTGGTTGGAAGCTCCATCACCAATTCTCCAGTTCTCAGGCCTTCACACTGTATCAGTGAGTGTCCAGCCTGATGATGGCAGGTCATGAAATTTCTCATCCTCCATAATTATGGGGGCCAATTCCTTTTAATAAACATCATTCTAAATGTGGATATAGACAGGAATAGAGATATAGGTAAAGTATAGATTTGTGCCCTCACTGTTTTGGCTTAGTGGATGGAACATTGGCCTAGGGACAGAAGGGTCCCAGATTCAATTCCAATCAAGGCATGTACCTCGTTTGCAGGCTCACAGGTTGTGGTGTAAGCAGGAGGCTGCCAATCAATGTGTCTCTCTCACATCAAAGTTTCTCTTTCTGTGTCTATCTCCCTCCCTTTCACTCTTTCTAAAAAAAAAGTCCATGGGAAAATATCCTTAGGTGAGGATTAACAAGTGTGTGTGTATGTGTATCTATATCTATCTCCTATTGGTTGTGTTCCTCTGCAGAATCCTAATTCCCTTTTATAATAAAAAAAATAATTTAAAAAAATGTCCAAATGTCCTCTTCATAATAGGGATAGAATCAGGGAAGGGCTAATTCAGAGTCTGCACTTGCTCAAATATTTTTGTTGAAATAAAGAATGAACGAATCTATTTATTTTTCTTTAATTTTTCATCCAATCAATATTTATTATACAGTTGTATAATAGGGATTATGGGGGTGTTCTTAAAATGTATTTATTCTTTCAGTCTACATTTACTATACAGTCTGTGTGAAGCATCAGATTTAAATTAAATGAAATTTATATGCCTTTAAAGGAATTTTTAAAAGACTTTTTTCCAGAGATGTTGGAATGTGTTAGAAGTTATAGTATAAAGTGCACATATCAGAATTCAGAGTTTTATTACTTTATAGATATACTGCATGGACATTAAGAAAGCAGGCCATAGTAACCACAATAGCTTGGGGGTATCATCCTTGTTTTAAATTTTAAAATGGAGGCCTAACAGTATCACTTTCTCAAAATAACTTTCATAAGATTAATAAGTGCTAGATTTGAATCTAGATGTGCCTGATTTCAAAAACCATGATTTTTTTTTAGTTCATCAGAATATTTTTATTTATTTTTAAATAATTTTTCAATTATTGTTGGTGTACAATATTATATTAGTTTCAGGTGTATAACATGGTGATTAGAAATTTGTATAAATTACAAAGTGATCACACTGATAAATCTAGTACCCATTTGACATCATAATCATTACAATACTAGAGGCCTGGAGCATGAAACTTGTGCACAGGTAGGGTCCCTAAGCCTGGCCAGCTATCAGGGTCCATCAGGTCCCCTGCCTCCCCATCTTCCCATCTCCTCCTTCCCTCTCCACCCACACACTGTCACAGCATGTTTTTCCCCACCTCCCTGTCTCCCTACCTCCTCCTGACCTTGCTCCTTCTGCATCCCACCACTGCTGCTGGTCACTCACCATGTTCTACGCCACCCCCTGGTGGTCAGCACATGTCATAGTGAATGCTTGAGCTCCCATTCTCTAGGGTGAACTCCCGAAGGGACACTTTGCATATTAGCCATATGTGTATAGTTTATTGCTGTGCTTTACACCCCATGACTATTCTGTAACTATTTCATTTGTACTTCTTAATCCCTTCACCTTTTTCACCCATTTCCAACCCTCCTCCCACCTGGCAACCATCAAAAGGTTCTCAGTATCTATGAATTTGTTTCTGTTTTGTTTATTTCTTTTGTTTTTTTAGATTCCACATATAAGTGAAATTATGGCACTTGTCTTTTTCTATCTGACTTATTTCACTTAGCATAGTACTCTCTAGGTCCCTTCATGTTGTTGCCAATGGCAAGATTTCATCCTTTTTTATGTCTGAATCATACTCTAATATATATACATACACACACACACACCACTTTTTCATTACCTGTTTATCTGCAATGAAACCCTAAAGTTAACTGAAAACAGTGGAAATGTCTTTCTTGTTTCAAATAAATGAAGTCTAGAGACAGGTGGTCTGGGGTGGTATGGCAGCTCCATAGTTCTCAGGAACTCGCATAATATTGCTTTGGAGGTGACAAACTCCTTTCATTTTTTCTCCTCCAGGAGACTATCTTTCCCCTAGTGGCACAAACCGAGATCCATCTCCCCTTTTGTATGGAAATACAATTTTTATCTAGGCAAATAGCCACCCAGAATAAAGGTTACACATCTCAGCCTCACCTGTAGTTAGGTATGGCCATGTAACTAATTTCTGATAAGCAATCATTAGTAGCTTCTAAGAAACATTTCTAGGAGATTTATGCCTTGTAGCCTTTGCCTCTCCTCCTTCCTTTCCTCTTCCAAATGGCTGAAGCACCAGCAGCTGTACTGGACTATGACGTAAAAGTCATCTATTTTATACAGAAAGAAAACGAGTCCCTGAGAACTGTGGAGCTGCCACACCAGCCCCAGACCACCTGTCTCTAGACTTCATTTATATGAAACAAGAAAGATATTTCCACTGTTTTCAGTTAACTTTAGGGTTTCATTGCAGCATAACTTGGTCTTATTATACTACTAGAGGCCTGATGCACAAAATTTGTGCAAGGGCCATGGCAATTGTCTCTGTCTTGGCCCCACTAATTCCTTTGGGTTCTGAAATTGGATGTAATGAGATTGTTTTAAAAATGACATGTAGAATTAGTTCTCCTTTAGTCTTATACAATATGGTTACTTTGCCTAGTGAATTAATAGGTATCGGGAAGGGAAGCAGTCTTGCTTGAAATTTTTATAAACTTCTACCTGCTGCCTCCATGGCTGGAGGCCTTTGCCACTTCTGCCTCAGCTCCCACCCACTGCGGCTTTTTCCAGAAGGAAGAACATCTAGAAGGACGTCCAGTCTAATTAGCATATTATGCATTTATTATTATAGATTATAACACAATGTCTTCCAATCTGGCATCACTTTTTGAAAAGAAGTCCTAAAACTAAGATCAATAACAATTTCACCTCAAAAAACCTGGGAGGAATCATTAAGGCAATACCCATACATATAACTTGTTCAAAGGGAATGAATAAAGGAATTCTTCCTGAAACAATTGGTGCTGATGTTTGTGGTAAACATTGTGAGTCAGTGCTCATAGAAATCAAGTATCAACTTCCTCTTCACATTGCTTAACATTCATACTCAAAGTAATAAATGAAAATGGAATGTGCAGAAGAGAGGTCAGGAAAAAGTGCTCTACCTACTTCTCCATAAGTACAGTGTGTGGGCTAGTTCTTAATAGGTCTATTAAGAAATATCAGAATTGAAGCAAAGTAAATATTTTTTGGATCATAACTGTGTATATTGAGGACACACACAAAACATCTTTCATAAGCATGATTTTTTAAAAATATTTTTTATTGATTTCAGAGAGGGGGGTGAGGAAGAGAGATAGAAACATCAGTGATGAGAGAAAATCATTGATCAGGCAACAAAAGAATATTTTTAGTAAAGTTTCTTATTGGTTCAAAAGTAGAAAATAAAATGTTAAGTAAATTCTATCTAGAATATAATACATTTAAAATAATGTTTAGCCTGGCTGTTGTGGCTCAGTACTTGAGAGTCAACCTGTGAACCAGGAGGTCACAGTTCAATTCCCAGTCAGGGCACATGCCTAGGTTGTGGGCTCAATCCCCAGTAGGGGGCGTTCAGGAGGCAGCCAATAGATGATTCTCTCGCATCACTGATGTTTCTATCTGTCTTTCCCACTCCCTACCTCTCTGAAATTAAAAAAAAAAAGTCACAACCTTCCTATGCTTTAAAAAAATTATTTTGTTCATTTTAGGTAAAGATCCATTTATACCAAAGAAATTTTAAAGTAAGGTTAACTTGAAAAAAACAACAAGGGAAAAGCTAAGGCTTACAGCCTTTCTACCTCACTCAAAATCCTAAAAAAGTACCCTACATGATATTTGGAAAACATAGATGTAATATCATATCAAAAATAAACAGTTTCTACTAAAATGTTTTACAGGAAGATACAGTATTTCATTATTACTGCTTTTGTGCTGATTTTTAAAAACTATATTATCATTATCATGTTTTATGATACAGGAAATAGCACTCTGAAATATGAAGTGAACATTTAGGTTTGAAATTTCCTTTAAAAATTACATTAAAAGATTTATAAAAGCCTATCTATTTTAAGCTCAACATTCATTTCTTAAACATAGTTCTTCTAGCAATTTGTAATTAGTGATGACCTCCAATGGGTCATTTTGGCTCAATATAATTTCAATTTTTTCCCTTTATAATATATGACTTGTTCACTTTCAATGTAACTATGAAAATGAAGAGTGATTTTCAACAACAGTCAGCAAACAGAAACCAACAATGGGCCTATGGATTTCAGAAGGGCCATAAACCATCAACCCTAAGAATAGATCTAAATATTAGATCACATGATAATTGTTCAGCCAGTTTTTGTCATAATGGTTTTTGCAAAGTTATGCCACTTTTTGGACAACCATCTTTTTTTCTTTTGACACCAATGTTTTTTCCCAAAAATACATTAAGTGAATATACTATAAGAAGTGATAGTTTGACACTATGGCTTCATAAAAAGACATAATCTCCAATTTACCCAGCACAACAGTTTCAAGTCAGAAAATATCAAATGGAACAAATTTGAATGGCAAGCCATGTTTGCATGATTCCCTCACATTTTCTGTGCATATATACATCAAGAGAAAAGCAGAAAGAGGCAGCGTCTTCTATACTCCAGTATCATTTCTATGAACACTCTCATGCTTGGGCTTATTTTATCCTAAAAGTGTTTATTGGAGGTCTGCTGCTCTGTTTGTGTGTGTACACATACAGTTTGAGTGGAAGATAACCAACCCACCAGCCCCCAACCGGCTCAGAAATTACCAAAGAAAACAATGTAGAAAGAAAAATGCACCAAAGCACCATTCAAAGAATGATTGATTACCTTGCACACCTCTTCCACACGTAAGGCTTACCTTCTTCCTTAGGCAAGTGCGATAAACATTTACATTTTAACTTATGTACAAACTATATTTACTTACTTTACTTTTGAATACAGTACTTATATAAATGTGTTTTCATTGTACAAGTAATATATTTTTCTGTCTTTGAGAATTGTGAGGATATTTTAGATTGAGATGGGAAGCATCATAATTTTCCCATTAAAATTAATGGAAATATTTTTTTCCACTTAACTTTTTACTCAGCAGCAGAGTTTTCAGGAATGAATTAAAATCATTAAATAAGCCAAAACCGCTTTGGCTCAGTGGATAGAGCGTCGGTCTGCGGACTGAAAGGTCCCAGGTTCAATTCTGGTCAAGGGCATGTACCTTGGTTGCGGGCACATCCCCAGTAGGAGGCGTGCAAGAGGCAGATGATCGATGTCTCTCTCATTGATGTTTCTAACTCTCTGTCCCTCTCCCTTCCTATCTGTAAAAAATCAATAAAATATATATATTTTTTAAAATCATTAAATAAGAGACAGGTGTATAGATTCTGGCAGAAATAGGCCAACAAGTAATCATTATCATTCAATCACTTGCTCTTTCTTTCTTTCTCCCCATGTGTTCAACAAAATCTTAATATGGACCCCAACATATTATTCTCTCTTGCTATAAATTGCCCTGCATACTCCCCAAGACTAAAAAGGTGAGAGGTTTTATTTTCATGATTAGCTTGTTACTGGGTACAGTTGGCCTTATAATAAGGAGATTATGCTAGATCAAATAACATGACCATTTAAAGAGCAGAAAGTTTCCTTTGGTTGTAGAAAGGGAAGTCATAGAAACTCAAAGCATGAGAAGGATTTGGCTTGAGAGAGATTCTTGGTTACTGAGAGGTAGCCACATGACAAGACCCTGAGATCAGCCTTGAGAAGCTCAGAATCATCCCAGTCCAACAACTAGCAAGATAGTGAGAACTTCAGTCCCACAATCACAAGGACATGAATTCTGACAATGACCCAATCAAACTTGGAAGCAGAATTTTCCCTACTAGAATCTCCCAATTAGGACGCAGTCCGATGAACACCTTGATTTCTGCCTTGTGGCATCTTTAACAGTGAGAACAGACACACTATGCCAGACTTCTGACTTATAGAACAGTGACCAAACAAAAGAAGGTTGGTTTAAACTGCCAAGTGTATGGTAATTTATTATACAGCAACAGAAAACGAATATATCCCAAGTTGGTCAGAACAAACCAAATCATACTGCCATTAAAAAATATTTTAGGGGCTGAAACGCTGCACTGGGGAAGATGGAGGTAGCGGAGATCGAGGCCGAGGCTGCAGCTGTAGAGGCCCTGGCCAAGCTGGCAAACATCCTGGAGCCTATAGGCCTGCCAGAGGAGGCAGAACTGCCCAGACAGATCCTGGTTGAGTTTGTGATGAATTCCCAAAAGAAGGACAAGCTGCTCTGCAGCCAGCTTCAGGTAGTAGACTTCCTACAGAATTTCTTGGTTCAAGAGGACATTGTCCAGGGCCTGGACCCCTTGGCTTCTGAAGACAGGAGCCAACAGAAGGCAATTGCAGCCAAGGAGCAATGGAAAGAGCTGAAGGCTACCTACCAAGAACATGTAGAGGCCATCTCAAGGGCCCTGATCCAAGTCCTGCCCAAGATGGAGGAGGCCCAAAAGAAGCAGACACAGCTTCAGGAGGCCCTTGACCAGCTCCAGGCCAAGAAGCAAGTAGCCATGGAGAAACTCAGAACAGCGCAGAAGCAGTGGAAACTGCAACAGGAGAAGCGTCTACAGCACTTAGCAGAAGCTTCTGCAGAGGTGAGGCAGCGTCAGGCAGGAACTCAGCAGGAGCTTGAGCAGCTGTATCAGGAACTTGGAACCTTGAAGCAACAAGCAGGGCAGGAGCAGGACAAGCTGCAGAGGCACCAGACCTTCCTTCAACTGCTGTACACCTTGCAGGGTGAGCTGCAATCCCCTGAGATAGAGGCAGAGCTACCACAAGATTTGGATCTTCCTGAGGATAAGTCCCAACTACTGACCCAATCCCGGGAGCAGATCATAGGGGATAGCATGGAAAGAGATGGAAGTGTGTCCTCCAAGGGTGAGGGCCTAACGCCTGCTGGACTTGCAAGCTTGCCATGACTTCCAGGGGACAGCAACATGGGAAAGGATCCTAGATTAGGTAGACTGTAAGCTTCTGACTACAGCCGGATTTCTGACCAAGACCCAGGTGGGGCAGGCTCTGGATTCTGTTGATTCTGTTGATCTGCGCTCTCTCAAAAAAAAAAAAAAAAATTTTTTTTAAAAAACAACAGTGTGTCAGAATCATAAATCAACAAGGTTTATTTCTCACTCATGCAAATATATGATGTGGGTTATTGGAAAGTCTCTTCTTAAGATAGTCACTCAGGGACCCAGGATGCTAGAAACTCCTCTTTAGGATGTGCTTCCATGATTGCTAGGGAAGCACAGAGCGAGAGGGTTTCACAGCAGCCTGGTTGCTTCTGCCCACAACACATTGACCAGAACTAGTCACACAGCCTTACAGAATGTCAAGGAAACTGAGAAGCATAAATCTCTCATAGTGACAAATAGCAGTCATCTCATACTCAACCCTCTGAGTCTATTGTCCTTTATCTTTTACTTCCAGACCTTGGCAGATTCTACCAAGGCAGAGTAGTCATTTACAGAATGGATCAAGCACACAGGCACATTCAGTTAAATCTTCGTGCTGTTCCTGACATGTTTAAACTAGTTGCCAACTTTTAAAATATTAGAACTTTACCCATAATATTGATGGCTTCTCTCAAAACATTCACAAGATCTTGCAGTGATCTGTTTCAAAGAACAAGGTGGGCTAACCTACCATGTTTTTTAAAGAGCCTTGTGATCTGAGGAAGAAAAAAATCAAATGAAATTTTATAGTATATTTCTACATACAAATACATAGAAAAATATCTGTGGAGAGCATTATAATTTTCCCATTAAAAAGTAAAGGAAACATTTTTTTTTATTTAATAGCTTTTGCTTTGCAGCAGTTTTCAGGAATGAATTAAAATTATTATACAAAAAAGACAGGTGTGACAAACCAAGATAGTGGCATAAGGTATACACCTGTACGTGTTGCCTTTCACAACCACACCAAAACTACAACTGGCGCCCCAATAATTCAGATGTTGGTAGGCTTAAAGAGGAATCCAAAGACAAAACGTCTATCACCCAGAACCACAGGAAAGCTGGCTGAGTAGAAGTTCTACAACTAGAAAGAAAGAGAAAAGAACATTGGGATGTGCACAAGCACGGAAAAGCTGAGGTTTGCAGTTAGCAACTGGGTTCACTGTTTCTTTCAATCCGAAGGGAGACACAGGTCCCCATTACTCTGAACTCCAGTTTCTGGCAAGATTCTGGGGACCCTGACCCCTACCGGGAGAAGCTGGACTATCTGCCATCAGGTTGGAAAGTGAGAGTGGCTTTCTTGCAGAGCCGCATGCAGGAATCATTGTTTACTGTGCTGGGGCTCAGGATAGAGGGACTTGGAAACGCGGAGATGCAGAGAAGGCTGACTGGCAGCCATCACTGTTTGCCACACCCTAGTGACTCCCTAAGACCCCATCCCACCAAGTTTACAAACCCACACAAACTGTGTGCAGTGGCTTTTGCATATAAATGGCTTGCCCTATCACAGCTTAACCTAACAAACTGCAGCTCTGGTCAGACCAGGAGAAATCTGTAGACCTCGCTGTAGCTCCTGCTGGGTGGCCTCACGCAGTAGCTGATCTGTACCCCATTGGAGATCCAGAAGCCAATGTACCTAGTGGTCAGTGTGAGACAATACCAGATTTCAACTTCTCATATCCATAAGTGACACACTCAAGAGGCAGACTCAGTGAGCACCAAAGCCCCACTGAAGCAAGACCTGCCCCATAAGGGTGTCTCCAGCACATCAGTTCTTCCATTATAGACACAGCAAGTCCTCACAGTCAATTAGCCTGGAAGTCAATTCCTCCCAGTATACCAATAGCAATTAAGGCTTAACTACAACAAGACTTGGCACTCAGCCTACAAAGGGATGCACCAAGAGTGTCCACCTCAGGTAACTGGGCAGGCTGAACCACTGGGCCCTATAGATCACCTAACACAAAAAGCTACTCCATCAACACAGTAAAGCAGCCAAAATGCAGAGACAAAGAAACAAGTCACAAATGAAAGAAGTGGAGGAAAGCAAATCTACTGGACATAGAGTTCAAAACCACATATTCAAGAATCTGCTAAAAACCTCTGAGAAACTTAGTGAGACCTTTAAAGATCTTATTGAGAATGCCAAAAAAAAAGAAAGAAAAGGACCAGTCAGAAATTAAGCATACACTGTCTGAAATAAAGAATATACAGAAACTCAACAGTAGATCAAAGGACCCCAAGAATCAAACCAAAGATTTGAAACATGAGAAAACAAAAATCACCCAACCAGAAAAACAAAAAGAAAAAAGAACCCAAAAATATAAAGATAGTGTAAGGAGCCTCTGGGACAACTTTCAGCATATCAACATCTGAATTATTGGGGTGCCAGAAGAAGAGAGAGAGCAAAATATTGAAAATCTATTAGAAGAAATAATGCCAGAAAATTTTCTCTACCTGGTGAAAGAAAGACTTATAGGAAGCACAGAGAACCCCAAATAAGAGGAATCTAAAGAGGACCATACCAAGACACATAATCATTAAAATGCCCAAGCAAAAATAAAAAATCTTGAAAGCAGCAAGAGAAAAACAGTTAATTACCTACAAGGGAATACCCATACGACTGTCAGCTGATTTCTCAACAGAAACTATGCAGGCTGGAAGGGAATGGCAGGAAATATTCAAAGTGATGAATAGCAAAAACCTACAACCAAGATTACTCTACCCAGCAAAGCTATCATTTAGAATTGAAGATCAAATAAATAGCTTCACAGATAAGAAAAAGCTAAAGAATTTCATTACCACCAAACTAGGATTATATGAAATGCTGAAGGGTATTCTTGAAGAAGAAGAAGAAGAAGAAGGAGGAGGAGGAGGAGAAGGAGAAGGAGAAGGAGAAGGAGAAGGAAAAGGGGAAGGGGAAGGGAAAGAGGAAGAAAAGGAAGAGGAGGAGGAGGAGAAAAATGTAAAGATAAAAATTATGAACAACAAATCTGATGAATAGAATAAACTGATGAATATAATAGAATCAGGGGCATAGAAAGGGAGTGGACTGGCAATTCTCAGGGGAAAGGGGGTGTGAAGGGTTCAGGAAGAGATTCGACAAAAATCTTACACCTATGAAGACAGTGGTGTGGGGAATGAGGTGGAGGGGAGCTATGGGGGAAAAAAGAGGAACCTATGTAATAATCTGAACAATAAAGGTTTATTTTTTAAAAAAAATAAATAAAAGCAACATATCATTAAATCATAAACAAAAACAAAAAATAAAAAAAACAAACAAAAAAAGACAGGTGTATAGATTCTTCCTCAGCAAGAAATAGGCCAACAATACTTACACCAAACTAAATTGTAGTTACCTATTAAAAATGGAATGAGTAGCCCAGAATTTAAACAAAGGTTTTTGTTGGCCATGAACATTCAGCAAGTATGGGTTCTACATTCATAGATATGAGAACAAGGTTAATGCCTTAAAGTGACAAAAAGTTTTACTGTCATTTATTTTTAAGGTTTTTTATTTTTATTTTCTTAAGCACAGATGAATAAAAATGCAATGCTTTGGAGCCCTCACATAATCATTTTTACATTATTCTATATTCTACTTTTATAAGAAAAGGGCAAGCAACAAGAGAACAACTTAGGTAGGAATGTTTTCTTATACAAGCCAATTACAAATCCACTTTGACTTGTATCTCCTGTTAGTACTCTGTCTAGTGGCAGTCTTAAGACCAATCTTGAGGCATTGAGAGAGCATAGATCATCAAAGAGAGATTTAACAGTAATTTTGTTCTGTAGTAGACAGCCACAAGTGCTGTCTACTCAACAGCCCTTCCTTTTTCTGGAATGACTGATCTCCCCATCAGTTGAGGACTTTTGTCACTTTGGGCCATTTATAAACCATTCCTCCCTTCCTTAAACTCCAATTTTCTTTTGGAAATTTACCTTCATTGGATTGCCCTCCAAAGATGTCCATTCCCTCGTCATCAGAATTCATAAATATATTATGGCATGTGACAAAGGGGAATAAAGGTTTTAGGTGGAATTAAGGTTATTAATCAGCCAACCTTAACACAGAGAGATTACCCTGGATTACGGGGAAGGTGATAATGTCATCATAAGAGTGCTTAATGATGGAAGAGGGAGGCAGAAGGAGGAGGTCAGAGGAAGAGGTGGAAACCAGAAGAACATTAAAGGAGAGATGCAGCATTGGTGGCTTTGATGGAGGAAGAGATCCATGAGCCAAGGAAAGCAGGTGTCCTCTGGGAAAGGTAAAGAAATGAATCTCCCCCAGTCTCAAAAAGGAACACAGCCCTATTACCATCTTGATTTCAGCCTAGTGAGACCAATGTCAGACTATTGATCTCCAGAAATCTATAATAATAAAAGCATAATATGCTACTTAGACCAGGCATCCTTCCAGATGACCTTCTGGACAAAGCTGGAGCTGTGAGGGAAGCCCAGGTTCCATGTGCCAGATGGAAGCTAATGTCAGCAGCTCGGGGAAGGAAAGCCTACTCTTACAGGAATTTTGTGCATTGGGCCTCTAGTGTAACACAAGAAATTTATGAGATTTTTAAGCCACTAAGTTGATGATGCTTGTTACAGCAGCAATAGGATGCTAATACACTCCCTTGCTGCTGGAGAAGCCAGAATAGGCTTTCTGGCAGATCTTGCTTCTTGTCAACCTTCAGGTGGTAGCTCACAAGCATCTCTGCTTTCTCCTCATTTGAATCAACCTTTTTCTTCTTTCTGTGACTCTCAAGTGTCCTTAATGTATTGTTTTGTTCAGGCTGGTTACAGTTGTGCTCCTGTCCTTTGCTACCAGTAAGTCAGGCAGAGAACCACTTTTCAATAGATTTTTCATTTCTAAGGGTTATAATGAAAATAACTGAAGTACTCATTACTCCTAGTTACCAGTTCATGGCAGTAGTTAAAATATCCTTTAGTGAACCAAGATTTGAAAGGATGAAACTTGTTTTGTAGCATGTCCTTGTTTTGCCATTATTTTTCTAAAAAAAAAAAAGAGGAAGAATAAGGACAGGTTCGTGTGATAGATAAGAGTTTGGGCTTTGGAGCCACTCAGATCAGAGTTCAAATCTCATCTTCTCTGCTTACAAGCTGTAGCCTTGGACATGTGAGATGCTGGGAGGAGACTTCCACGTGTCCATTTGGCCTCTAGTTTTCCACATGGTGCTTTGATCTATATGTTTTTGACTCATGTCTCTTATTTCCCAGTTTGTTCCAGGAAACCTTAGCTAAGGTTTTATGGTTCCCGACTACTGTAAAAGTTTCAGCATTTTCTAGTCTCAATTTCCTCCTCTGGGAAATAAAGATGATGCCACACAGATTTTAAACATTAAAGGAAAGAATATACACATAAACAAATTTGACAGATCCTGGCACATAGCGAAGACTCAATAAGTGCCAGTTGACAGTATAACACCAAGGACAAATGAGACTCTTTGAGCTTTTAGGTTCCTCATTTACAAAATGGAATTGACATTTTTCTCACATGTACTGAATGTTGGATTTTAAAAGATGAAATATTTAAAATGATTGTCTGGCATAAAAAATGTTGGTTTCTTTTCTCTTCTCAGAGAAAAGATACATGAGGCAGCATCAACATAAACTGGTTCTTTTATTCCCTTTGGCCCAATAGCATTGTACTGTATTTCTGAGAGCACAGGAAGATCTGAGTTAGGGCTGTCCTAATTTCTGAAGTTATTTGCCAAATGTGTGATCAACTAGTCTTGGTTAACTCTGTCTACAGCTGAAGAACCTGAGACAATGACACTTTTTGATCTTTCCAGAAAAGCAACTCCTTGGAACTGTTTTATTTCTGTGGTTCACAAAAGTAGGTTGCATGCATGTATGGCTGGATTAACTCCTCACCTGGGTCAAGGGGAGGGAGGTTAGTATCCTGTTTGCCCATCATCTTTTTGTTGAAATTCATATACTGTAAGTACTGACTAGGAAGTTAAGGACAAGATGACTTAAAAGAAAAACAACAACAAAGATTCCCCAGTGAGACATGTAGTTTTTAAAAACAGTTTTTCATTGTTACTATCATTTTTGCTGGCACATAAGTCATGTGGGTATATAAGATATATATCCCAATTCTACATTACATTTTTAGGGGGAAATGTAAATATTTTTTTCATTGTACATTGAAAGTGATTTTACAGTAATTTGTGTTGGGGAAAACATATTACTTTTGGTTGATTTAAGTATATTTTACTATGTATTGAAATTCAACAGACTTGGCCGGGTGGCTCAGTTGCTTGGAGCATCATCCTGTACACCAAAAGGTTGCAGGTTTGATTCCCAGTCACATTCAATTCCCAGTTGGGGTACATACTGGAGGCAACCAATCGATGTTTCTCTCTCACGTTGATGTCTCTGTCACTCTTTATTCCTCTTCTCCTTCTCTTTCTAAAATTAATAAATATATCCTCAAGTGAGGATAAAATAACTCAACAGAAAAGTATTAGCTCTATATGTGCAACAATATTTTACTAAAACAAAAAAGATATAAAATTAGCTAAAATCAATGTTTTCCTATCAATAATTAATGTTCTCTACATACCAAAGAGTAATCATAAACTGAAATCTAATAATTAACCTTACTTTACTTCTGATAAGCTTTGTGGTCTCTGACTTTTTGTTGTTAAGAAATTTGAAAATACCTGTGCTGTGAAGATTTGTATTGCAGAGTTCTGCATCTATTATTTTACATTGATTGCAGTTAATTTGGGTACACATTTTGTGCAAGTAAGAAAAATGCAGCAGCTTGCTTTGTGAATTTGGGAACTCACTTATCTTTGGACATCTGTTTTCTCAAGAAGGATTTGGACTAGATGAGCTCTGAAGTCCTGACAGATAAAATTGCATGGCTCAACTGTTGTTATTAAGATGGAAAAGTGAGTTACAGTTCCAGATAAGACATTATGTCATAGAGTGAACTATGACTTAGAGTAAATTCAGTACTCTCATTTGTTCTTAATTTGAAATGAAGTAAAGTTAGCCCTGGCTGGGTAACTCAGTTGGTTAGAGCATTGTCCTGATATGCCAAGGTTGCAAATTCAATCCCTGGGTAGGGCACATACAAGAGTCAACCAATAAATGGATAAATAAGCGGAAGAACAAATTGATATTTCTCTCTCTCTCTCTAATCAATAAATTTTTAAAAGATTATTAAATGAGATAAAGTTAGTATTTTCCACATGCTAGTTCATCTGGAGGCATGCAAATATGAGTTCTATGGACTTTGTGTAGAATTCGTGCAGTATTTTAAGTGATAACTTGGTAGAAACTGAGATACTGGGAGTACAAAGATTGGTTAGATAGCAATGGCAATTGTATTCGTTTCCTAGAGCTGCCATAACAAATTACCACAAACTGGGGATGGGAGTAGCTTTAAACACCATCACATATTGTATCATAGTTCTAGAAGCCTGAAATCAAGGTGTCAGCAGGGTCATGCTTCCTCTTCTAGCTTCTAGTGATTGCTGGTAACCCTTGGTGTTCCTTAACTTGTGGCAACATAATTCCAATCTCTGCCTCTGTCTTCCAATGTTATTCCTCTGCCTGTGTTTCCAAATACGTATCCATCTTTCTCTTATAAGAGCATCAGTCAGGGGACTAGAGCCACCCCAATCCAGTATGATCTTACTTAAACTTGATCACATCTATAGAGACTTTGTTTCCAAATGAGGTCACATTCAAAGGTACTGGGAATTAGGACTTGAATCTCTCTCTTTTGTGGTGATATGTCATCCCACTACAGTATAACCTCTGGCCCCCTCAAATATTCACATCCTTCCCATATGAAAAATATATTCATCTCATTGTAGCATCAATTCCAAGTCGAAAATCCCATGTAAGTATCAACTCAAGAACTGCCAAATCTTATTATTTAAATCAGATATGAGTAAGATTTGGGTATGATCCATCCTGGGGCAAAATTTTTCTCCATATATGGACCTGTGTAGCCATGCCAACACAGCCAAGGGTGAACCTGAGAGGGGGCCGTGAAGGATTGAGAAAAGACAGACAAGAGAATAAAAGCGGGGTCTTGGTGGGACGCTGTCCTCTCTGATGGAGAGTGCGGGAACCCCTTTCACATGTCGCGTGTTCAGGGCTCAGGTGCAGGGTACGGGTTCTGGAGGAGGCCGCACACAAATGAAAGAGACTAGAAGAGTATTAATTTGGTGATATTGGGGGCCAGGCGGGAGTCCACCTCTAGGGGGAGAACTATGCCCCACTCCAGTTTTGCTACCCCTTTTATTAAGGTTTAGGATCCACCCATAGAGGAAGGCAATTCCAATAATAGCCAATCAGCAAGGATTTACATAAGATTGACAGGTGGAAGTTGCTTTAGCTACCACTGTCTCAACTAGATAGTGAGTGGGTGGCTCTGATCTTTCAAAAGCTTCCAAGGTTAACCATCCTTCCAGATTCCTTGTCCCCACCTCTCTGGTAGTGGGAACAAAGATCAGTTTCCAACATCTCCCCCATTTCTTTTCTTTAGAAAAATCTTGCCTCTGCAGACTAGAAATAAACATATAAGAACAAAATTGAGACAAGCAATAATGATTATACTGAGAAGCAAATGAATCAGTCTGTAGTAAGTTTCTGGCCTAACAGTTCTTTGAGTCCCAATTTCAATGTCCAATAGTTTTGAGTCCCAATTTCAATGTCCAACAGTTCTGGATGGTGGACAAATGGTGGCAATGCAGGTCCGAACCTCTCTAGTTTGGTCCTGAGCAACCTGCCACGATGCACAGTTGCTGACTGCTAGTATGGTAAGGCGTCATCAGCATCTTCCATCTCTGGACTGCTTCTCCTCTTGTCTTCATGGCTGGGTGAGTCCTGTCAATTCCTCTCTGTTGCAGGAAGCCGCATGGTCTTGGAGTTGTTTTCTGAAAATATACAAACATATTCTTGACCAAAAGTTAAGAAAGGAATCTTTTCTATAGATTTGACTTGGGATCCTTTTTATTTTGGCCCAAATGATTTTCCTTTGGCTTATTTTGACACCGTGTGTATTTTTCATGGGTGTCTTGCTGTTAGCATTACAAATGAAAATTAATTTTCTAAAGTAAAAATTTTCTAGATTTAATTTACTTACAGGATATTTTTCCTTACATGATATTTTTCCACTATCCCTACCCCCCCCCTTTTTTTTTAAATGAAGGCTTTTGGAAATTTTATAATGCAGTCTTAATAACTTTAAATTTTAATTTTTGGCACAAAAATATGACTGCTTCAGATTCATTGCATGTTAAGCAATTTTACCATGATATTTTAGTTAATACTTTAGGAATCGTTTTTTGTCCAGAACAATTAATTTTTCTTGAATATTCACTTATTTCAATTAGCCAATTTAAATTAATCTGAAAACTTGGTTACTATTTTACTGTCAAATTTAATATTCTAACAACAATCTTAGTTTACCCTGTAAATATTAGTGGTAAAAATTATTTGCATTCTTGAGTAAGCCCTGAGCATTCCTGTTGCTAGGCTGCATTTAAGATATAAGGCAGTCTCTGTCTGTTACCTGAGTCCTAATCTGAGCTGGGCATAGGAAACAAAGCAGCCATGGAGGCAGGAGACCTCCCTCAGAGGCGTGAGGGTTCAGGCCCCTGCAAAGTTGTGGAGCGTGAGGATCTGTGCCCCATCTCTGTTGACCCAAGTTCTCTCCTGATGGCCCCTCTGCAACTGTGCCTGTCTTAGGTTGTTCCTTCCCTGAGGAATCTTACCCGTCTCTGGCTAACCAGCCATCCTCCAGGGCCAAGCAGGGTGATGTGAGGTTCAGTTCTATCTCCTTGGTAGCCTATGCCCCCGTGGCCTCCATGCCCAGCATCTGCCTTAGGATCCCCTCGCCTGCTGGTGGGTCCCCGGCACTGATCACATATCTTGAGGAACCCAGGTTTCTTCTCCAGGGAGGGCCCAGCTAATACCTTTGGGTTAGAGACAGATCCATGGTACCAGCCACCACAAGGCTTCAACCTCAGCATGAACAGAAAGCTCAGGTAACAGCTAAGGGCAATTGGATTGTGAGAAGAGGGTCCCTCTTGGCGAAAACAAAGGCAAGAGGGGCCAATACAGAATGCTCATGTGCCTTCCCAGGGGAAGGGATTAAATTTTTTCATGTCATTTTTAAATTGCTGCCAAACATTCAAAGAATTAGTTTGTAAGTTTATTTGAGGTAATTGTACAATGTGCTGTTGTAAAATATCAAAAATTACACTGACATTATAGAATAATATCATGTAAGGATATTCTTTGCTCTAGTTCATGGCAATTCAATTTCAAACTGGATGTCAATTTCTTTTTATAACTTTATATAAATTTTGACAGGGAAGCAAAAATACAAACTAGTTAGTTTAGTTCAAGAGGCCAAGTATAAGACTTCAAATTACAATTTTTACAACATTTGAAAGAAATCTCTCTTTATTCCCTTCCAAAAATAATTTTCAGGCTACAGAGTTTCATTTAAAAATCTTTGTTATATGAAACAATTTCTCTTAAGGTTATGGTGACCACTAGTATGGATTAGATTTGATATTTTAATAAGAATCCAAAGTTTATCCTGTAAATACCAGTGAAAGAGATTTCAAAATTTTCAAATTTCTCCTTCTTATTAAGCTAGAACTTTATTTTTAAAGAGTATCGCCTTAGGCTAATTTGCATATATAGAGGGATCATGGGACAGTCAAAATTATATTGCAAACAAACAGAAATCTTACTAGTGGTTTCTGGTCTTTATTGGAATTGTTTATAAAAATATTGGCTTTTCATTTAGCTTTAAACCTTGATTATAATTTAAATAGCTAACGTAAGTAACGAAAGTAGGTATCTTTATTTAAAAAGCAAAGCAGATTTAGTAAATGTTTATGTCTGATTCACAAGCTGTAAATGTTACCCCACCTCTAGCTTAATTAAGAATGCAGGCTGCTTTGGGCTTTTTGTCATTTTAAATTCTGCTGTTGGATTTTAAGAAATATTTTGCTACTTATTTTTGCCTTTCTTAGAGGCCAAAACCTTCATAGCATTTAAAATATAGTTATTAATTTTTATTTGATAAAGCTTTCCATGCAATTTCAAGTATATTAGATTGGTTAAATTTAAAATATTTTATTTAAGAAGAGAGAATAACTTATTTAAATTACTCTGGGGACCCTGAGAGCTTTCCAAGAATCATCTCTCAGTTACAGCCTTGAAATTTTAATTTGGAAAAAACCATCAAACAAGTATCTATATATGATTTAAATATTATAATACTTTTTATAATTATATTAAGATATCAATTAAACTTAAACTGGTTATTGCATTAAAAACCTTAATTAAGATCACAGAATTAATCCTTCTTATTTAATTAGACCAATAAGCAACATATTTTGAATTGGTAATTATTAGAAAAAACACATTTTATTTTCTCAAAAATAAATTTTTATACTTTAAGCATTTAATTATCACAACCACATTTTCTCCCAATTTAATTTGCACCTTGAACTTTTAAAGCTGTCAAGTCAAATATTTACCAGTTCTTAGATTAATAATACTTAGTTCTTAGATTAATAACACTTTCATAATTTAAAAAAAAATACAAGACATAAACAATTAATAGATTCCATTCTGTCCTCCAGGTTTAAATTTAAACTTTACTTTTTATTTGCCAGTAGCTCTGGAAAACCAGGTTTGGTTTATTAAAATGTAAGTTATCACATTTTTCAAAGATGGCTCCTGGAGGGAAAACTGGTCTACCTGTATGCTTGTTCAGCTGGGGGAAGCAAACCTGTAGCCATTCAAATGCAAATTAATACATTCTTTAAAGATGGCTGCTGGCAGGAAACTAAATTACCTGTCTGCTGGGGGAACAGTGTCTACCCCTTCCTCCATTAATAAAGGACGTAGCCAGTTTCCATCTGGGCTACTTAGATTTTTATAATTAATACATTACTTATCTATATTTCAACAATTTCTTTGAGATTCTAGAGTCAATTCTAATTATTTTAAAGCATTTACTTTGGATAAATTCTATAACAGAGACAAATTTCTTACTTTCCTGAAGGCCTTAAAAGTTAACTTTGACCGAGGTTCATTAGCATTTTAAAAACTACACTTTATTATGGAAATGCCAATCCTGCTACAGCTAGAACTAGCTTGAATTTCTTTCCCTGGGTCAACTTCACCATTTTTCTTAGGAAAAAGAACCAGTTCTGGGTTTTCCTTTCTGCAGCCCTTGTAGAGAGATTCCACCTTAAAATCCTGTCTAATGAAGAGAAACCAAGATGGCACCTAAACTGCTGCCTCACGCAACAATTTCAAAACTATAACTAAAAGACAGAACGGACATCATCCAGAACCACAGAAAAGTTGGCTGAGTGGAAATTCTACAACTAGAAGGAAAGAGAGGAGCTCACAGAGACTCAGAGAAGCTGCAAAAGCTGAGTTATGGAGACACACGTGTGGAGAGAGCAGGCAGCTGTGTGCCTGGCTGGCTTCCTCTGGTGGGAGGGAAATGGAAACTTCC
The DNA here is from genome assembly GCA_004026805.1 of Lasiurus borealis. NCBI lineage: Eukaryota > Metazoa > Chordata > Mammalia > Chiroptera > Vespertilionidae > Lasiurus > Lasiurus borealis. Next base: position 4,046 of record PVJN01026622.1, on the reverse strand, counting down.
AACTGCATGGAACCCCTTATCATATGGCATTGAATCCCAGATCTGGGCAAGACTTATATGGGGGAGGTGGGGGGCGGGGGTTCTGGACTGTAAAAAGGGATCAGTGCACGGATATTTAGGGGAGCTGCGAAAGGGCAAAATGCTGGGGCACAAAAACCAATGCACGCAGGGAGGACGAACTACTGATTGTGCCACTAGTGCTCTCTGTTGGGCGGGAGACAGAGCCTCCCAACTGTGCCACTTCAAACTGCATTGAACCCCAGTTTCGGGCAAGACTCATATGGGTCCCAGAGCACAAAGGAACTGGAAAGGCAGAGGTCTGGAGGCACCCGCTTGTGCACACAGAAAGGGCCACAGCAATTACCGATTACAGATTACAGAGAGACATTTGAGACCCAGGGGCTGCATACTGTGGGGCTGACTGGAAGCCAAGGCTGTTTCTGCTCAGCCCTGAGATTCCACCCATCCCAAGCTTAACAGAGAAGCTTTTGCAGTTTTTCAAGTCTTGCATCAAAAGGCTGATTCCAGCACAGAAGTTCTCCTGGCATAGTGAAAATGCAGAAACAAAGGAACAGACCACAAACGAAAGAAATGGAGGAAAACAAACAACTGGACACAGAGTTCAAAACCACATTCATAATGTTTTTCAAGAATTTCTTAGAAAAGACTGATAAATTTAGTGGGACCCAAGAGAAGATGAAAAAGGACCAACTAGAAATTAAACATACACTGACTGAAATAAAAAATATTATACAGCAGACTAAAGGAATACAAGAATCAAGTCAAAAATTTGAAATACAAAGAAGCAGAAAACACTCCACTAGAAAAGAAAAAAGAATCCAAAAATGTGAAGATAATGTAAGGAGCCTCTGGGACAACTTCAAGCATACCAACATCAGAATTGTGAAGGTGCCAGAAGAAGAGAGAGAGCAAAATACTGAAAACCTATTTGAAGAAATAATGAATGAAAACTTTCCCCACTTGGTGAAAGAAATAGACTTACAAGTCCAGGAAGCACACAGAATCCCAAGTAAAAGGAACCCAAAGAGGACCACACCAAGGACGCACATCATTATTAAAATACCAAGAGCAAAAGACAAAGAGAGAATATTAAAAGCAGCAAGAGAAAAACAGTTCATTACCTACAAGGGAGCACCCATACGATTGTCAGCTGATTTCTCAACAGAAACTATGCAGGCCAGATGGGAGTGGCAAGAAATATTCAAAGTGATGAATAGCAAGAACCTACAACCAAGATTACTCTACCCAGCAAAGCTATCATTCAGAATTGAAGAGCAGATAAAGAGCTTCACAGATAAGAAAAAGCTAAAGGAGTTCATCACCACCAAACCAGCATTATATGAAATGCTGAAAGGTACTCTTTAGGAAGAGGAAGAAGTAAAAGGTAAAGATAAAAATCATGAACAACAAATACATATCTATCAACAAGTGAATCTAAAAAGTGAATTAAAAATCTGATGAACAGAATAAACTGGTGAATATAATATAATCGGGAAATGGGTCAGAGGGGTACAGGGAGACAATAATCATACACCTATGGATGAGGACAATGTGGGGAGAGGTAAAGTAGAGGGAAAGGTGGGAATGGGTGGAGGAGAGCTATGGGGGGAAAAAAGAGAAACAAATGTAATAATCTGAACAATAACGATTTATTAAATTTAAAAAAATAAATAAAAATAAAATCCTATCTAATATATCCAAAAATGGACTGTACACGCATTTGTTTTTAAGCCGGGCTTCTCTCCCCAGGAGTACAGAAATTCCAGACACATTTATAAATTTTTAAAACTTTTTTCATGGTGAAAAAGGAAACTAAATTAGCATACTGGGAGAGTGGCCTTCCATACTGAATTGCCACATGACTCCCTTCCCCTACATCCCTCTTGCTCTGAGGGAAGCATCAGTAACAAATCTGGCTGTGTTTCTTTTCATGCTTAATAGATAAAGACAGATCTTAAGTTTTTTCTTTCTTTTTTGCTTTCTAAAGTAATAACTAACACCTAATTTGGCCAAGATTTGCATTTCCCAGTGAGTTCTTCTATAATTTTTAAACAAAGCATTGAATAATCTCATTGCGGGAGAGCAGATAGCCCTGCCTCTCCTGCCACCTTTGAATTTCTCGACACTAGAGATGGTTTCAGCAGTGGAATTTCAATTCTTATTATAGATTTTAAATTCCAAATACAAACTAAGATTTTAATTTGAACAAAAAAACCACATTATTTTATAACCTAATTCTTCCCTATTAGCCTGGCTAAAAAAGATGTTTCCACCCTGCTTACAGATCACCACTCTGCAGCTGGTCCTGGACTTTACGTAGGATGAATTTCCCTCACCTTTTTCAGTGATCTTTTCCACACTTTTTCTCGGTCTATTTTTCCCTTCTTTCACTCTAGGCTAAAATATCATCCCCTCTAGATGCCTGCTATTGATGGTGGTACTTCCAGGCTTCAAGTAGCCCCGGGTCGGGTAGACAATTGCGGGAACTCCTTTCACATCCCCCATGGTTCAGGGTTCATGTTCAGGGTTCAGGTTCTGGAGGATGCCACACACAAATGAAAGAGACACAAATGAAAAATATTAATTTGGTGATATTGGGGGCTAGGCAGGAGCCCACCTCTAGGGGGAGGACTATGCCCCGCTTTGGCCTTGCTACCCCTTTTATTAAGGGTTGGGATTCACCCATAGAGGCAGGCAATTCCAGTAATAGCCAATCAGCAAGGATTTACATAACATTCTACTATCTCAACTAGACAGTGAGTGAGTGGCTCTGACCTTTCAGAGCTTCAGAGTTAACCAGCCTTCTGGGTTCCTTGTCCACACCTCTCTGCTAGTGGGGGCAATGGTCGGTTTCCGACAGGAAAGCCTCTCTGATGGAGAGCTAATTGTGTCTTTATTTTATAGTCAAATTCCACAGGCAAAGTAAGGGCATGGTCAAGATGTTTACATCCCCCAAGGGGTCCCAGATCGGAGAGGGTGCAGGCTGGGCTGAGGAGGCCATGTGCCCTTGACCAAAATTCATGCACTAGGCCTCTAGTTTTATTATAAACATCATCTTGTGAGTTTTGATCCTACTCAATTACATGCACCTGAACTCTGTCAAGCCCACATCACTCAGGCATGTGGGGCCATGTGTTCATACCACAGGTTCAAGTTTACAACTAAAGCTGTTGGCTATAATTATGCTGGAGGACTCTGCCCTCCAAGCTGGGACTTGACCCTGGCTATGAGTGGACTGTGCCCTCTCATTCATCCGAGGCTTGAACCTGTCCAAACACTGTAGCCACTCTCCACACCTGGGGACTGAGCAAACAAGTTATTTGTATCTAGCATACAATTGTAGGAGAGACTTGGGATAGACCTTCCCATTCACATTCCCATAGGGAGAAAATAGAAAACAATGGGATCATTTGTCCCCAGTAAGTATGAAACCCAGCAGGGGAAATTCCATTAGATTTCAAGGCCTCAGAAGAATCCTTAGTGGCTTGATGCTCTGCTCTCTGGAGGCCTCTGGAGGCCCTGCAGCTTTGGGGCTGCCTTTGGAATCTTTCTTTTTTCTTGAAGTCACACATGTTGGCAGCTGGGTGCCTCTATCAGCTTGTGCCTTGCCTGTGGAATTTTGGAAGTCTAACTTCTTTTCTATGTGTCCCTGTCCCTGTCCCTGTTAGTCCAGGATGGCAGTATTTGTACTGGTACAACATTCTCAAAACGTTGTTGGTTTCCTATGCAATTCATGGGTTGTACACCATCCGACAAAAAGGTTGTCTATAGATCTAGGTAACCTTATCTCTATTCCTAGCTTCTGTTGAGATAATTGCTTGTATCCATTAGTCATACATCCAATCTCTTTAGTAAAATATTGTCTAGTCACATTTTTGACATTCAAGAGCATGTGTTAGCATCTTTTGCATTATAGATAGGCTGAGAATTTACTAGGTTATCATATTTGGTTCCCTCTTGCTTGATAGTTTCTTTCTCAATGTATCTCTTTCTTCTTGTATCCTATATAATAAAGAGGTAATATG
>PVJN01026621.1:0-22443 GCA_004026805.1 Lasiurus borealis | reverse complement strand
AACCACTTAAGTTCACATTTCATTTTCTCCATTACGTGCAATTTAAAATGTACCTTGGGGCACACTTATTATAAACATCAATATATAATTGAAGTTCTTACTCGAGATGATGCAAGGGAATGTGAATTATCTGTATACGAAGAGGACCTGGGTGCAAATCTTGGCTGTTAGTCCTTGGACAAGTTATTCAACATGTGTATCCATTTGACTATTTGTCAAATGGGGATAATTTTACTACTTATGTCATAGGTACTTGAAAGTATTTAGGAGAGTACATTCTACTGTATTCTGTAAAACCTCAATAAGCCTTAGCAAACTATTATTATTAAAATAAATGTTAATGTTAGTAGAATTTTTCATACCATGCACTCCTAAAGATAGTTCTGTGGTTTACAGTAGAAGTTTCTCTCCTGAATCTGTCACCTTTCACTATCACATTTTTCTTTCAACCTTCTCTGAGTAAAAAACACAACTCAAGGCAGATTTCTGCAGTGTGATCAGTCTGTTCTTTTAGGTTATTTCCCCACAGTTTGCACTGGCATCTCATTATGTTAAGGCAGTGGTCGGCAAACTGCGGCTTGCGAGCCACATGCGGCTCTTTGGCCCTTGAATGTGGCTCTTCCACAAAATACCACGGCCTGGGCAAGTCTATTTTGAAGAAGTGGCATTGGAAGAAGTTTAAATTTAAAAAATTTGGCTCTCAAAAGAAATTTCAATCATTGTACTGTTGATATTTGGCTCTGTTGACTAATGAGTTTGCCGACTACTGTGTTAAGGTGTTCCAAAAAAGTCTCCATGTCATAGCCACAAGGAAACATGTTAACAGACAACTCAATTTGATTCATTTCATTTAAGCTGAGAAAGACTGAAAGCTCAAAAAACCACCTTGTAGTTGGTACCAGCATGCCCAGAAGAATGGATCTGACAGCATCGATTTTTATTTCCTACTCAAGAATAAGAGCTAGAGTTAGGATATTTTTTAGAGATATACTGGATCTGAATATTTCATATATACTTCTTATGTCTAAAACAGACAAATCTAAGATTTATCCTCTTTGCTTAATAGAGATTGCAAGGGCAGAAAGTGAGCATGGAGAACACGGGGAAGCATGGGGAGAATTTCATTAAAACACACAGCGGACTTCTCCATGAGAAGAACACTTTCTTGATAACCTAAAGCACTCTATTCCCACTGAAATCTCTGAGACTTTCTGCATGCAACCCTAGACAGATGGTTTTCACCCAATATGAAATGGGCAAAACATAACAGTCGGCCATTGGAAGAAAATTCATTTCACAGGTAAGAGGGGAAAGACAGAATCACTCTGGGTACAATATAGTCCATAAAAATGTAAATATTAATGAGGCAGATGCCATCTCAGATCAAGTGAATCAGCCATATGCTCCCCTGTGGCAATGGAGAGGAAAAGAACTTTCAAATTTCTAAACCAGAATCAGGGCTGAATCATACTTAATAGTTTATTCATAAGGAAATTACCACATTTACAATGAAAGCTATTTAACTTCCAGAAGTTAATGTGTTACTTCACATAATAAAATTACTACAATTTTAAAAGAAAATGAAAATATTTCATGTTAGAAACAGTAGGTTTATTCTTATGTTGTACAGTGGTAACATTCGAAAGCAAATTTTATTTGTAAGCAATTCCTTGTAATTCACAACTTAATGTAAATAAAGGCATTAGATGACAGCAAACCACATCTCTTTTCCATGGAAATATAGCGGTTTGGCTATTATCGCATGAGTAAGGTCTATCAGTAGAAAGATGACCTGCAAAATTAAACTAAATAAAGCATTTTTCACACGGTTGCTTTTGACTACAGAAAGAGCAAATCTCTCAGAGATGCCAGGTCAATCTCACTCTGAAATATTCTACTTATTTAGGTCGAGATGCAAACATAAACCTTGGGACTCTGGTTCATGCCAGCAGATCATTATATAATGCCTCCTATGGGCTAGGCATTTTGCCCAGTGGGAAGGGACTGAGAGGAGGAAACTCACTCAAAAGAAGGTAAATACAATATGGCTATGAAGCAACCTTGTACCTACATATTTTGGAAGGCACTTTAATTGGGTACAGATTCTGCCTCAATAAGTCATTAACCTTATGGACCTGTGACACAACACTTTTGCCTTCATTTGCTTTGTCCATCTCTCTCTTGAACTAACTCTCTCATTGTGAGTAGCCACTCTCTCTCTTCGGTGACACAGGACACTTACGTCTGCCCAGCATCTCCTCTTTGAGGGGACTCTCCACCTGCACTGAGTCCGGGCCAGTCCATCAATCAAGGTAAACAGATGATGCCCCAGGCTGGCAAATGAGAATTCTCCATCCCAGAAAGGTATTTATTGGTGAGCGCATCATTTAGATTTGGGTACATGATCCACTGCACAAAAGGTATACTATGGATACTGAAAGGGAGGAAGGAGGCCCCGCTTCCTGTTCAATCCTGAGTTGTAGAGAGCTAAACTGGAGGATGTCACTAGTTATCACTCATGCAGTAGAAAGAGACCTGCTTGAGAATGAAGCCACAGCATGGGGAGAAGCTGAGCTACAGAAAAGGAGACAGAGCCTGGCTGGCAGAACCTGGGTCCAGTGGGGCCTAAAGCCATATTCCACCACCCCCTACAAACTACTCAAAGCAGTAAGTTCTCTTTTGTTGTTAAGTTAGATTTGGATTTTTGTGAACTACAACCAAGCAAGTGGACACCCTTCTACGTTCAATGCAAAGCAGCAAGCACCCCGTCTGTAAAGAAGCAACTACAGAATAACTAGTTTCAAATGAAATTCTATGGGGATTTCCAAAGACTCATAGTTTAGACCTGCTTGGTTGTTCTGTCCTCAAAAACAGTGATCATCTGAAATAGATAGATTAAATAGAGGTAGATTATCCAGAAAAATCCCAGAGGTCAGATAAAATATAGTAGAAATAAGGAAAAAGAAAAGTATTTAGAAGAGGGTCCGGCATCAGCTACAGGTCCAGAAATCCTAGGAAGATTGGAGATTAGATTTAGGAGCAGGCAGCAACGACTCAGAAACAGCTGAGTGGCATTCCAAAGACAAGGAAGGCAAAAGGCTGCTTTCTGACAGGGAACAGCAGGCAGGAGTCAGTCACTAAGCATTTAGTGAGTGCCTTCCAGTGCTAGGCACTTTGCTGGGCAAACAAGAAAGGCTCAATAAAGCATGGCTCCAGCCTTCCAGTGCATTGTGGGACAAGGACACAATAGCCAACTGTAACTTTGAAAGGTAATAATCACACTGTATGCAGGTTATTGCTGCAGACCACAGATGCATGAGGGAGGCCCACAGACTCACAACGAAGCATGAGGGTGCAACAGAGGGTATTGGTTGCTACAAATAATAGCCCAACATCCTACAGAAAAACCGTTCTTACTAGTTATAGAAAATACAGGAAAAACAACCAAAAGCATGTCCAGTTGTCTCTGATTCTTATGGAAAAGAGGTAATTATTTTCTTCACTGCACGGTGATGTAAAATAATTCTTCCTTGATTTAACAATGTAAACGATAAACCAAAAAGACCATGTGTTCTATCTTTGGTTGATGCTCAGTAACAGCAGAATCTGTTAATAACAATGAAGACACAAAGAACGAGAGAAAGCCCGTTGAAATAAGAATCACATTTAGGGTTTTTCATTGTTTTATTTTTGTTTTTAAGAACCAGAACATTTAAGAGTCAAAATCGTGAGCCCTAGAATCTAAAAATCCATGTTCCAATCTCATGTTTCCCATTTATGAACTGTGTGACTTGACTTTAGATGAGTTATATCTGTAAAGTGGGGATTGTATGAGTCAGAGTGCTCCAGAGAAACAAAAAAGCAATAAACACTAGTTTTATAATAGCATGTTTTGGAGAGTGATTGTTAAGGGATTGTCTCATGCAATGGTGGGGGCTGGCGAATGCGAACTGCACAGCGCAGCAGGATGGAAACTGGCAGGTTTCTGGGTTGCGGTCTTGAGGAGGATTCCTTATTCAGGACAGCTCAGTTTCTTAAGGCCTTCAATGAATTGGATGACGCTCACCATATTATGGAAGGTAATTTGTTTAACTCAAAGTCTACTGATTTCGACATTTATTTACTGAAAGTCCCCCAATTTAAATGTCAACCACATCTAAAAATATCTTCTCAGCAATATCCAGACTGGTGTATGACCAAACAACTGGCACCATGGCCTACTCAAGTTGACCTTAACCATCCCAAAGACAACAAGGAGCATCTGATTCATCAGACTGTTGTGTTAGGGGAGATTATGCCCATAACCGCTTAGCACAATGCTGAGCAAGGAGTAAATGCTCCCTATATGCTAATTCTTAAGTGTTAAACTCATTATAGTGACTCCTTTCTCAGATTCTAGAAAGCTGAAGTAGTATATACTCTAATAACATCAGAAACAGTTTAAATTAACCCAGGGAAGTAAAACAAAACAAAACAAAAAACAGTGTACAGGTCTGGTTTTACTATGCCCAAAGGATAAGAACTTCAAAGTGTAAGTTAAATACTTTTCATTTGTTTGGTGCTGCTCTTTTCCCAACTCCCACTTCTAAGCCAAGGGGAGCTCACTTTACACATTTTCTGAACCTCGAGTTCAATTTGCCATCCTGCAGAATTCTCAAATCACCCAGCAAAGGCCATTCATAGCATCAACAACATGAAGTCACTTCCCTTTCTAGGCAACCAGCTATTTTCGTGATTATACTAATGCCAGAGTATTTTAAGCAACTTTGGTGCTGGGTAATCTGCAAATTGCTCTCTGAATAATCAAAGTGCTGACCATGCCTTTCATTAGACAATGATTTGAGCCCCAAATGCCCTAATCTGTCTGACCTAAAGTTAGAAATGCAACTGTTTTGTTCTTGTAATGAAGCACTAAGCAGAACAGAAGCTCCAGAATAGCCCCTCTATCTCTTCTGAATTACACACTTTTGGTTATATTGTGATCACTTACAACTTGCCAGGAGCTTCAGTGATGACAGAAATTCCTTCTGTATGGAAGAATTCAGCTCAAGGAACAAATATAATGCCATGTGGCTATACAGTAATGAGCCTGATTTCTGCACGTAGCTTCTCCAATTACTCTCATTGTGCTACTTTACAGAATGCATCCTGGGCTTTCATAGCAGATCAATTTGAAATGTAAAGAAAGCCTGTCTTATGTAACAAAAATCCCAATAAAATTTATGTTAAGTTTAATACAATAAACACACTGACCAAAGTATCTTGGGTTTTCAAGGGTATGTCAAAGTCAAATAGTAGCAGCTTCTGGAATTCCAGCAAAACATACAAAGTCTGCAGCCAACTGCTGCACCATATGCTTCTAATGGTTTCCCACTATCTGAAGCCAATTTATCCTTTGAACAAAACACACCCTCACAGAGGCACATCACTAAGGGCACATTTCTGACCATTTGTCAGTTTCTCGCCACAGCAAGCTTTGAAGTCTGAGTAAGAAGCTGAATCCTGCCTGACAATAATGGACGCATTGCCAGTGGCTTTTCCAGCTCAGACCCTGACAGAACGGTAACCTGGATTACTTTCCCTGTGAACTACCTAGTGATTTTCTCTGCCCGGGGCATCTTCCCCAAGAGCCTCAAGGTTTCAAATCATCAAAGGAAGAAGTTGCCTAATGACCATATGTGGATATGTGTCTTCTGATAAGTAACTTAATTTATTTCTTAATAATCACATTTTTCCCTTGTAATTTATCTAGGAAAAAAATTTTAAACGAGAGGAAGCTTTCCTCTGTCAGTCAGTGATCTTGCTGGACCATTAATGGAAATGTTTGGGAAACAAATATATTTCTTGCTGGTATAAGACTGACATAAGAAAGGTAGACTTACTCCTCAAGGGTTTTATTTCAAAGTAAAATATAAATATCCTTTGACAGCGTTTAAGACCATTGTTCCACTTTCCGGTATAGATAATCAATAGCTGACAACTGAAATCTAGCCCTAACTAAGGTAACATTGAAGATTGTGATTGTCCAGAACTTTCAAAAAACTTGAATTCTCCCCACCTAATATTACAAGTCTGGAACTTCACAAAATACTAGTACATTCAAATAAATTCCTTATAACTACTATTACTATACTTAAGTTTTTCTAAGTTTATTTTATTATTTTCTAATGTATCTTTATTATTTAAAGTAATATAAACATGTCCCCCCTTTGTTTTTTCCCATTGATCCCCTCCACCCTGCACCCACCCTCCCAGGCTTTCAACACACTATTGTCGGTGCCCCTGGGTCAATCAGGCTGGCAGGCAGAAGCAGTAATGGACAATGAGGTAGGCAGGCAGGAAAGTGGTTAGGAGCCAGCAGGCCTAAACCTGCAGTTGGACATCCTCCGAGGGGTCCCAGATTGGAGAGGGTGCAGGCTGGGCTGAAGGACACCCTCCCAGTGCACAAATTTCATGCACTGGGCATTTAGTATGCATATAAATTCCCCAGTTAATCTCTCTCCTCCACCTCTTCACCTCTACCTTCCCTCTGAAAGTCTGTTCCATGCTTCTATGTCTGTAGATCTATTTTGTTCATCAGTTTATTTTGTTCCTTGGATTCCATATATGAATGAAATGAGAGATTCAAAATAAACTCCACAATCTACCCCCTATAAACAAACAAAATGCAGAGTCTATTCTGTTTCACGGTAACAGAAAACTCAAATCAAACTAGGCTAATTCTAAAGGAAAATATATTGGCTCATATAACTGACAGATCCAGGGATAAAAATGCTCTCAGACGCAGAGTGAAAAGCAGGCCTCAAACGATGCCTCCACTCAAGTGTCTCCATCCATCAGCACTGTGCTCCAATGGCTGCCTTCTTCTCAGCCAGGAAAACTGGCAGCAGCAATGGGACAGTATCCTGACATTAATATCATGATGCACTCTTACTGGATGATCTATGTCTCTAAATAAGTAATGATGGCCAGGGATATGAGACTACATGGACTTGCAATACTGAAGTCAGATTATCGCTTCTGTACTAATCTTTATGGCTGAGGAAGCTGAGGCTCTGGGCAGCCCTGTGTGACATGTCTTACTCTTGCCACTGGTATGGAGCCTCACCTGAAAAACAAGAAGGGTGGGGCTCAAAAGAGATGTGGCTTTTATTACTGAAAGGAAGAGGGATGGATATGGGGAGCAAAACACAACATTTACCACATCCGATTATATTAAATTTAATAAAACAATAAAGTGTTTTAAACTATATTCATGAGATTCAACTCACAACCGTCAAAAGAAAAGAGGTTCAAGTAAACTAGAACATTCATTCTTTACAGTATAAAGCAATATTTGTTAAATAATTATATCAGCGCCTAAACATAAAAATAAAGATATCAATACTCAACTATTAAAATGATCAACACTAATTTAAAGAGAAAAAGTGGACAACTATATAAGTAAATTAATAAATATATAGAAAGAAAGAAGAAAAATTCGCACTTTCAAGGGGGAAAGGACCCTGGTCAGACAGTCTACTTTACACTAGAAATAGAAAATTTTGCACATTAACACATGGAAGTTTTATTCTTTTCTATAATCAAATGAAAGAATTCTACTTCATGAGACCCACAGTCATATCTGCTAAAGAGCCTTGCAACTGATCTTGCAGATCCTTTATGATACTCTGAGAGTTACATGCCACATTCACTTTAGATACGGTTAGTATCTCAGTCCTGATGTTAAAATTCCAAGAACATACTAGTAACACAAACATGTGTTTTGGTTATTTATATGTGTGATTTTTCAATTGACATTCTACATTATCTACAAACCCATGATATAAAAATGCCACTTTACATTAGCAATCTGGTTTTAACCATCTATCTCTGGAATACAAATACCTTGATTAAAGTAGAATATAGCAGTATTTTCCTGGAAATAAATATGCTTATATTGTCTTGAATGTGAAAAGAGTGTCATCTTGAAGGTAAATATATAATTGAGGCCTGGTGCAGGAAATTCGTGCTGGAGATGGGGGGGAGAGTAGAAATGTCCTTCAGCCCAGCCTGCTCCCTCTCCAATCGAGGAACCCTTGAGGGATGTCCGACTTCCTGTTTAGGCCCAATCCAGGTAGGACCAGGCCTAAATGGGCAGTCACACATCCCTCTCACAATCCAAGACTGCTGGCTCCCAACTGCTTACCTACCTGCCTTTCTGATTGCCCCTAGCCACTTTTGCCTGCCAGCCTGATCACCCCTTAACCATTCCTGCCTTCCTGATTGCCCCTAAGTGCTTCTGACTGCCAGTCTAATCACCCCCTAACCACTTCCCTGCCAACCTAATTGATGCCTTACTGCCCTCCTCTGCAGGCCTGGGTCCCCCTCAAATGCCCTTCCTTGCAGGCCTGGTTACCCCCTACTTCCCTCCTCTGCAGGCCTGATCACCCCAACTGCTCTTCCTTGCAGGCCTGGTCTCTCCCAATTGCCCTCCCTTGCTGGTCTGATTGCCCACAACTGCCCTCGCTTGCAGGCCTGGTCCCTGCCAACTGCCTTCCCCTGCTGGCCATCTTGTGGTGGCCATCTTGTGTCCACATAGGGGCAGGATCTTTTGACCACATAGGGGCAGTCATCTTGTGTGTTGGAGTGATGGTCAATCTGCATATTACTCTTTTATTAGATAGGCTAGAGGCCTGGTGCATGGCGGGGGGCCAGCTGCTTTGCCCTGAAGGGTGTCATGGCTCAGGGTGCGTGCTCCCTTAGGGTATGGGGTGGCCTGGGCAAGGGGGTTGTGGTAGTTTGCAGGCCAGCCCGGCCCCCCAGCAACCCAAGTGGAGGCCATGATATCTGGGATTTATTTATCTTCTACAATTGAAACTTTGTAGCCTGGAGTGGAGCCAAGGCTTCTGCTTGCACAGCCATTGAAACTTTGTTGCCTTAAGCAGAGGCCTTGGCTGGCCAGGGCATGCAGAAAGCTTGGCTTCCTCCATTGCCAGGGGCAACCTAAGCCTTTCTCCTGCTCTCTCTGTAGTGGTAGCCATCTTGGTTGGGTTAATTTGCATACTTGCTCTGATTGGCTGGTGGGCATGGATGGTGGGTGTGGCTGGTGGGTATAGCAGAGGTACAATCAATTTGCATATTACTCTTTTATTAGATAGGATTACTAGTATGTACTCTGGTTTTTAGGATTCCTGAAAATATTATGAATGAAAATAAATGTCTCCAACATTCATGTATATTACTTTGTTCTTCTTAACATAGGCATGATTTGAACCATACACACTGTCACAAATGATATCATTAGAATTATCACCTATATTCAGATTTTCATTATTTATGATTAAAATGGTCCAGATAATCCAAATGGCAAGCAATTTGAAAATCATTTTCATTTTGGTTTCAAAATAAAATTTGGTCTTTGCAGTCACTGCACATCCTTGATACTGGGGACTGAGCAGCACTGGATGTAAACTGCTAGGCCAAAAAAAAAAGAGATGAAAAGTGGTTATTTGTATAACAATTGTTCATTCACAAATATTTTTCATACCTATTGCTTCATTTATCTTCTCAAGAACACAATTAGCACAGGTGTTATATCAAGTGTAATACCAGCAGGGCTGGTTCCACACTCCAGTTTTCCTGCATGGCTTCTAAAACAGGGTTTCTCCCTTAGACTGTAATGAACCCTTTCACTGTGGTCTTTCTGACTTCTTATTCAGTCTAGAAAAACAGCATCCTTGCCAACAGACATGTGGTTCAGAGAGTTTCTATAACTCTTGGCCATATCAAACCAAGAGGATGAATGACTTAAGCCCACCTATAAACATTTAGTCATGAATATCTTTATTTTATATGCAAAATTATTTGACTATTGTCAAAATTATAAATATAACTCTATAAGTACATAGTTTGTAAAGAACTGTTCAGAACTGAAACTTCCAAGTCAAATACAGTGGTACCTCGAGATATGAGTTTAATTCGTTCTGTAACCTTGAGGCGTGGGAAACTATGAGACGCTTGAGTCGCGGTAAACTGGTGGGTCATGTGCAGCCAGCCGATCCGCGAGATTATTCCTATCTCAAATGTTGCTCATTTTTCAAAGCAAAAATCGCTCGATCAAAGGCTCGTATCTCAAAAATCTTGTATGTTAGGGCACTCGTATCTCAAAGTACCACTGTACAACTTGATTAATTCTATTACCGATGCTGCTTTTTTTGGTCACTAGAAATTAAAATATTGTAACTGTAGATTAGTATTAGATAAATCAATCTCAATGGGAGAATATAATGTTTCTACATTATATCCCAGGCCAGGCATTTTGAAGCACATGAAATATTTCTGAGTTCACCTTAACAGCTCTGGATATACTATGTGCTCACAAGGACACTGAGTGGGGACAAAAGAGTACTAAAGCTTATAGAAAGGGAAAATACAGTTAAAAGTACAGGTCACAGTCAGGGCGATGTTAATAAATACAAATTAAATAAGTTACCTGATGAAGACAATGTAAGTGCAATCACATCTCAAGCTAATATACTACAAAACAGCAATACTCTAAAATGTGCCTATCCATTCTTCCCGTAAAACAGGAAAGGGCTACTTTCCATCACCACTCACACAGGCCGATTTCACACATGAACCTGCTGGGCAACACGAAGGCCTTCTTTGTGTTTCACACGGCATTTTTCTAAATTATAATGGAGAGAGAGTAGAAAGGAGCTGTTCTTGCTTGGCTGTTCATACACCTCACAGATACTGTTTAACTTCAAAGGACCCTGCCTGTGGGAACTGTGTCCAGGCTGGTGTATTATGGAATTGCATAGTTGGGTCCATGAAGCTAGACCAAGGTATCTGAGTGGGGAGAACCTTTCCCCGTGGATTTTCTGCCCACTGTTTCTTCTAAGATCAGCCCTGGGACGAAATGTGTAGGTAGAGCTCCTTTCTGGAGCCAACAGCCCCCTGGATATGGACCAGGAAGAGAGAGGCTGCCTTGTGGAGGACTCCCAGTTATGGGAGGAAGCGAGGCCCTGCCCCTGGAGGCAGGCTGGTGCCAGCAGGAGTCCCAGGAGTAGGTCCGAACCAGCTGCTTGATTCCCATGCACTTCCCTCCTCTGGCAAAATCAGGCTGGAAATGAATCTCTGCCAAGAATTAGGGGGAAGGTCGGACCTGAATGCACTTTAGATGGAGAAGCCAAAAGAAAATCACTTGCCTTTCCACAGGCTATAGGGGCTGTCCTGACAGAAGTCAGTGATGGTGGCTGTGCCCAGAGGATCAGCTGCCTGGCAACATGGAGTCTTGGAGGGCAAGTGTCTGCACAGAGGTGGCAGGGCTCTCCGGTGAGTTTCCAGCAGGAAACCTGGGGGCCTAGTCATCATAATCTCCTCTACATACAGTACCAGTTTCTGTCGCAGATAGATTCTAAGGGCTCTTTCCTCAGGAATCACACAAAAATAAGAGCAAAGCAGGTTCAACTGTGCAGAGTGGGTAGCTTTATCGGTTACTGTTCGAAGAAGCAGAGAGTCTGCATTCTAAGATTCTAACTCCCTTTGATTAGACTGGGGATACTGGCCGGCAGGAGTGGGCTGGGGCAGACTAAACCCAGTCTGTCATTACTATCTCAGCAGGGGTGTCCCAGCCTGGCTCTGGCAGAGCAGCAGGCAGCTCACCCAGGGAGAGAGCAGGCGGCACACAGAGGACACCTAGAGACACACTGCATTGTCTCCAGGCCCCAAAGAGGCTCCAAACAGGTCTAACCAGAGGAGGGCACTTCCTGCTACCCTGCAGCCCAGTGTCTGGATGTGCATGGATGTGGCAATCCTGGTGGCTTTACGGAGGTGAGGGAGCATACCAGAGTCCTATAGGAGACACACCATTTCTCTTCCAGCAAGATCCTGCCCAGCCTCGCCATACTTTAAGAGACAGTGGAAAATATAAATTAGCAATGTACTTGGTCAACAGAGATGGAGATTCATATGGTAAGAGTTTTTCACAAATTAATACCTGGCAGGACCCTCCACTTTACAGAACCTTTCTGTGACTGGAGCCACTGCCTCTCTAATCCCCTCTCCCAGCACTTCACAGCCCCTCTCCCTTCTCGATGTCACACCCTAGGAGTACTAACCCATCTGAAATCCCTCAAACCTATTTCCTCTACTGTGGCATACTATCTATCTAGAAAACTGCATTCCTTTCTCAAACCACTGCCCAGGCCTTATCTCTCCTGTGACACTTCCTCAATCCTAACCTTTAAATGATCGATACCCTTTGCTCCTGAGTCTTCTTGGGTTCCTATTAGAAGCCTTCACCCTGCTGTACTTTTGCCATGGGTTTCCCCGTGTCTCTCTATTGGAACATGAATTCCCTGTGGGCAGGAGGTCTGCTCACATCTCCAGCAAGGATGCCAGTAAGGACACATGTGTGGATTCCTGCATTCACTCCACTCATAGCAAAAAGAACGGTAGTTATTTAAACATTTGTGGGCACAGGCATCAAGTAAGTACTTCATTGACATTTAATTTTGACCAGAATTCTGTATGTAGTGGTTATGATTATTTCCATTTTGAGGTACAGAAACCTGGACCAGAGAGGAAGATAACTGCCCAATACATCACAGCTAGTAAGGATAAGCATGATTTCAGATGTGCTTAGGATAATTCTTTATTCATTCTCTCCCAGAATCCACTGTGTGTCAGGTTTTGTGGTAAAGAAAAAAGATGAATACAGCCCAGAGTCCAGGGTGCCAAGACAAGATATGTAGGAGTTTAATTAAGTGTCGTAGGGACTAAGATGTCATTCTGTGCTGGAAGGATAAGACACAAAGAATTTTATCTTAGGAGAGATAGAGTCAAAACTGCTCTTGAATAATTGAGTGAAGTTAAAGAAGTGAAGGTGCTTGGGTGAATTTTAAAGCTCTCATCCAGATGCAAGAATATGCAGATTTAGCCAATTAATAATGCTTCCTTTACTCTTTCAGCTACTTTTCACCAAATCCCTTTTAAAAAAAGTATCTAAGTTAGTTTAGAAGAAACAGTGTTGTCCTATGAAGTCATATTCCCTAGGAATTAAGTTACATCTTTCCTTGACAACTTTAGTCAAAAGCTCCCTCCAAAGAGGGAGTTGGCCAAGGTAAAAGCACACTGGTTTCGCTCCAGGGAAAGGAGTGAATAACTCGTAAAATCCCCCAGCCAATTTGACTAGGCAGCATGAGGTTAAGGACAGACACCAGTTTCTGCACATACCATCTGCCTGGCGGAGCATTCCTTTCTGGCATGCAGCCTTTTTCATCCTGAAAGTGCTCCGATAGAGAGATCAGTAGTCTCGGTCCCTACTGGCTTCCTGGGAACTCATTCCAAGCGAAGACCAGCAGTGTGATTAACACTGCTCAGAGGAGCGCATGACAGGCTGCCCTGGACCCGAGCCCAAATTCCAGGACTTCTGAGCGTCCCATGTTGCAAGGACAAGTCCAATTTTACAATGTGACCCCAATTATCCTACCAGAGACGTTTCTATCCATCATCCTGTTACAGGACAACAGAACAGCCAAAGTATATCCCTACACAGGTATGTATTATTATTTCACGGAGTAGACAGAAAAACAGCAGGGAAATAGGTTCATAAATTGAATCGATCATTTAAAATCCTTCGCAAAGCTAAAAATACTCCTGTTAAAATAAAAACCGTATGCTATATTTTACCCATTGTGCAAGTTTAGCCTCATATAGTAGTCAACTGTCCATTATTAAAAATGAGCAGAGGCAGTACAAAAATAGCCCCAACTGGAACTTAATGCCCCGGTGTTCCTCCACCTCCATGCAAGAAGTTCAGTTGTCTCTGAAATCTATGAATCTTCAAACAAATTAAGTACAGAAGTCAGATGTCATTATATATATATATATATATATATATATATATATATATATATATATATATATATATATATATATATATATATATATATGTATATGTATATGTATATATATATATATATATATAATTTAAATATATTTTATTGATTTTTTACAGAGAGGAAGGGAGAGAGATAGAAAGTCAGAAACATCGATGAGAGAGAGACATCGATCAGCTGCCTCCTGCATGCCCCACAGTGGAGATGTGCCCGCAAGCAAGGTACATGCCTCTGACTGGAATTAAACCTGGTACCTTTCAGTCTGCAAGCTGACGCTCTTCCACTGAGCCAAACCGGTCTCGGCCAGATGTCACTATATTTATACTAGTAGGCCACCGTGCGATATCTTAGGCAGGAGGCCACCCGCCGTTCACACGGGGGCTGATGGGAGCCACACTGCTCACACGAGGCGGCTCACCTTCTCCTTTCGGGGCCTGTACTCAGCTGCAGAGGCTGCAGGCCGGCCACTGTCTCTGTCTCCGTATCCACTCCAGACCTCACCTGAGCACACAACTTCCTCTTGTCTGGCTCTGATCTGTTATAGAGTCCTGGCCTAATTTGCATATTTCCTCTTTATATAGATAAATTTATATTACACAATCCAGAAATATTTCAGGTGTTACCACTATTGGGATTTTTAATATGACCTATTTATCTGGTCTTATTCTAGAAATAAATAATTATCATCCACAGATAAATAGACTTAGAAAAAATAAAATACCCTTTCTTCTTAAGGAGATGTATTTCACATAAACTTTCGATTATGCTGGAATAGGATTTTGCATTACTTTGAGAGAGAGAAGAAAAAAGAGAGAAAGTGAGAGACATTGATTTGTATATGCATTCATTGGTTGATTCTGGGATGTGCTCTGGCTGGGGCCCAAACCTGCAATCTTAGTGTAGAGGGATGATGCTCCAATCAACTTGGCTATCCAGCCAGGAAGCATGCTGAATTATTATTTATCTGTGCTTTATATATTTTTGCTGTTTGGATCAACTGCATGCTACTGAGAATTAAAATGCTAAGCCAATCAAAATGAATTTTATTTTAAAACAGAATTTTTATGATCATGAGAAGTTTGTTAAAGCATGGAATTAATTTATATTTTCTACTTTTGATATCAATAAGCTAGGGTGATTCATAAATGTGTCAACGAAGCCAACACATAACATTGGAAATACATTCAATAGGAAAGTGGAATGAAAACATGACATCAAGAAGAAAGAGAAATAATGTAAAATTTCTAAATGTTAAAGAAGAATTTCCTCATGATTTAAAATGAAAAATATGGGCCTGAAGTTACTATGGTATTTAGATTCTAGATGATAAAGGGAATAATTATAACATGTCAGGATATCAATATCTATCACTTATTGGAAATTACATTCTTTATATATATTGCAACTTATGATGGAAAACTTTGCATGTCAGATTATAACTGCATGAGAGGAGTATATTACTGTTTTAAAAATTCTCCTGGTTTGAAGACAATGAGACTGGCGGGTCTTTATATCAACTATCTATGCCATGCCAACTCTGAGTCTCCAGCTTCTAAAGACTAACACATTAGAGAAATATTCCTTAACTAACAGAACACAACTTTGTCTTTTATTACGTTGGCATTTTCCACAGCCAATACTAGTTAAATTAGACACACTTTGGAAGAAAAGGGCTCTATGTTCAAAATGTGAAAAACACTGCAGGGGTAACTCTGCTTGCACAACAATGGGGTGAGTGACGGCAGCCAGATTTACCATTTCATGTGAAACAGATAAAATACAGACAAAATATACAAAATAACAGTTTGGAAGAAACTGGATTCCAGGAACTGAAGAACAATCCTTGAAAGATGGGAAACAAGTGAGGTGAACCCTAAACTTCCCCCAGATTACTCCTTGAGAGAGTCTCCGGGTTGTGAACAAATAGGGAGAATTCCGGCAGAGCCCCGCAGACTCCCTGGGTTGAAGGTACTAAGCAGAGAAAGTTTAGAGGGGCCGAGGTGGAGAGGGTATTGGCAAAAAGTCAGCTGCACATAGAGAAAGGTCTGGAGAACCACAGAGCTTAGCACCCCTCAGCACAAGCATGTAAGAAAACTACCTACATCTGAGAAAAGGTTTACTCAAGAGGATTAGAGAGGACAATGCCCACCTGGGGCAGGAACAGTGCATGTTGCCACCAGCCATTCTGAAAAAACTCCCAGTACACAGAGTATTATGAGGACCCAGAAGCATCTGGCCTCACTGGTAGGAAATAAATAATCCTGGGCTGCATACAGCTCCAGTTCTGCCTAACAAATCTCAACAGCAAGATGAAAAAGAATCATCTTGTTTCCAAATAACACATCCCATAACAAAGCTGAAGAATTTACAGATATACCCCACAATGTAAATTTCGCCATGTCTGGCATCTGATCAAATGTTACCAACCATGCGGTCTCCCAGCACTTACCACAGGCTGTGTTCTTACATTGACTGGACATAAAAAAGGGGGCAGACTAAACCCACCCCATATATTCCTCCGCCCTGGCCTTTTGTCTAGTCTATATTGTGAATGGGGGAACATGTTGGGGGAACTTAAGGAAAATAGGACCCATAATAAGGAGATAATTCAATCAATCGATATAAACCCAGAACTTACATAGATATTGGAACTAGTTGATAAGGACATTAAAATAGTTATTATAACTATATATGTGCAAAAGATTAAGTAGAGACATGAAAGACATTTTATAAAAAGCAAGTAGAAATTTTAGAGCTAAAACCTACAATGCGTGAGAAGGAAACTACACTGGATTGGAATAATTACAGTTTAAACATTGCAGAATAAAAGATCAATGAACTTGAAAACATAACAATAGACGTTATCCAAAATGAAATACAGTATTTTTTAATTAATAGCGTATCAGTGATGTATGGAACAACTTCAAAATACATAATAAATATGTAACTAGAGTCCCCATAGAAGAAGAGAAAGAGGGCAGAAAGAAAAATTATTTCAAGAAACAAAAGCAAAAGTTTTCAAATTTGATGAAAACTATACATTGAGAGATCCAAGAAGCTCATGAACCTCAAACATAAAAAATCTGGAAATAAATAAAGAAAACCCATGTCAAGGTACATCATAATCAAATTGCATCAAGCTGATTGATGAGCAGAAAAATCTCAAAGGCAGCCATAGGCAAAAAAGAGGCAATACTTATAGAGGACTAAAGATAAATATGAAAGATGACTTCCCATCAAATGCAGTACAAGAAAGAAGAAAGTAAAGCAACATATTGAAAATACTGAGAAAAAACTCTCAAACTAGAATTCCACACCCAGCAAAAATATTTTTCAAAAATAATGAAGGGAAAATAAAGACATTTTCAGACATACAAAAGCTGAAAGTGCTCATTACAAATACAAACTATAATTTTTAAATAAAGTACTTCAGGCAGAAAAAAATACCAGATGGAACTATGAATGTATATATAGCAATGAATAGCACCAGAAATGGTAATTGTATGAGTAAATATTTAAGATTTTGTCCTATTATTTAAATTTTTTAAAATAAAATTGTATAGTACAAGTAATAACAATGTACCTGGAGATTACAAAAGATGTAAAAGTAAAATGTATGATGATAACAGTAAAAACTGAGGGTAGAGCTCTAGCCAGTGTGGTTAGGTGGGCAGAGTGTCTTCCAGTACATCAAAAGTTTGCCAGTTCAATTCCCAATCAGGGCACATGCCCAGGTTGCTGGTTCAGTCTCTAGGATCAGGGTGTGTACAGGAGGTAACTGATCAATGTTTCTCTTTCAACATCAATGTTTCTTTCTCTCTCCACACCCTTCTTCTCTCTCTAAAGTCAATAAAAAAAAAATTTTTTTTAAGGCTGAGGTTATAGAAATGGAAGTTCACTATGGAAGATTCTTATTCTGTACTTAAATTGATATATTATCACTTGAAGGTAGCCTGTAATATGTTAACTATGTGTATCGATATTATTATAAGGTTTATAGATAAGAAAGCCATCAAAAAAGAATAAAAAATACTCAATATAAACAAAAGCAGAGAGGAAAGTTAACAAAAAATAGATGGAATGAACAGAAAACAAACAAGATAATAAATTTAAATCTAACTATATCAATATTTACATTAAATGTAAATGGTGTATATATATGTCCACTAAAAAGCAGAGTGCCAGATTATTTTTTTAAAGCAAGTATTAACCACATACCACCTATAATAAATGTACTTAAAATACAAAGATATAAGTAGGTTAAAAGTAAAAGGATGAAAAATATGTAACTACTACAAACAGAAAACTGCAGTATCTATAGATTTCACATTATGAAAAATATTATCAGGGATAAGGCAAACCATTTCATAATTATAAAATATTCAATCACCAAGAGCATGTAACAACTTTAAACATTTTTACACCTCAAAATAAAGCTTCCAAATATATAAAGCTAAAAATGGTAATCCTACAAAGAGAAATAAATCTACAATTACAATCAGCATTTCAATAAACAGAGCAAGTAGACAGAAAATCAGTACTAATAAGTAAGATTTTAAAACATTATTAATCAATTTAACCTAATTGACATTAATAGGACACTTCACCCAATAACATCAAAATATAACTTCTTTCCAAGTATACACAGAACATTTGCCAAAATAGCACATATTCTGATTTATGAATAAATCTAAATAAATTTAAAGAAGACTTAAAAAATACCAAAATGTTTCCTGACCACAATAGAGTTCAATTTGTAATCAATGATATAAAACATCTGGAAAATACTTAAATATTTGTATGTTTCTAGCACGCTAAAACACTACAAAATAACTTGGTGTCAAAGAAACATCAAAAGAAAAATTATAAAGTGTTTTTACTGAGAAAATATCAAAATTTGCAGAATACCACTAAATTGGGGAGTTGAGGAGAACATGTATATATTTAGATGAATTAAATTTGGGAAATCCTAGAATAAGCAAATGGTCAAACTATTTTGTCACAGTTTTGATGAAGCTATTAAATCTTGCAGAACATAACTTGGGACCCAAAAGTACCTATCACTCATTTTACTCTAGTCAGTGTTACTGAATTTTTCATTCAGACATGTCTTATACCACCTGTTAAATTAAAATTCCTTCAAAGGGAGAGAACATAACATAAATTGACACCTTTCCAACAATGTAGCAATTCAAAGGCTCCCATATATTTAAGTGTTTTCAATGGTTTCGTACTAAAACTTCATTTTACTTCTCTGTATTGATTTTCCCTCAGAGCATTAAGTCCTACTTCAAACCTCCTCCAAATCTGCTGCCTTCACTATGAACTGTTTCTCAAATACTCATCCTCTATTTAAACCACACTGGACATCACTGTGAAGAAAATTAACTATCAGTAAGACAGAAACATGCCCCCAACCAAATGTATTACTTTACCCCACAATTTATTTTTCTGTCTTCACAGAACAAAAGTATAATTTAGCAGCTACTTCATCAATAAGTGAGACAAACAATGGTAGAAGTGGAGATAGAGAAAAGTAGATAAATTTGAAGGATATTTAGAAAGAAGAAAGTTGGAACTACTAATGGCCTGGATGAAGGGGATGAAGAAGCTGGGACTTCTCTTCAATTTCTTGTCTGAACAACTAGATAAACGGGGTACAGAGTATGGAGTGAAAAAGCTTCTCCATGCTTGATACATGTAAGTCTCAACTAATTCACTCCCTATCATTATTATTTTATTATGATTATTATCCCTCTCTATTGAACTAAATAATGCAGGTTTCCTTTCTGTCCATTTAGTTGCCTGCACTTCAATTGCATTCCCTCACATCCATTCTTCTAGGTCTGTCTCTGAATCCCACCAAAAGAACCCATTTGGCACAGTGCATGCCCATGGCAGGTCTTAGCAAGTTTGCCATAGAAGGCTGCTACCAAATACCCCTCCCCACAATCTCTAGAGAAATATGGCCTTATGAATTGGGTAATATCAAATATCAAGTAGATAATATAAACAGAGAAAAACACAAGTTGTTAAATATTTGAAGAAAACAAACACCAAGAATGAGAAGCAGCAAATAGTGGGAGTAGCACTAAAACAGTGATTTAGAAAATATTTAAAAAAAAATCTTTAAATGAAAAACACAACATTTGATCTAAATGGAAAAAAAAAGGATACAGCTGAAAAATACATTAGTAATCTAGAAGACAGAGCCAAAGAATTATCCTACTTGGCAACTCCCTCTCACCAGAGAGAGGAGGAGGGAGGGAGACAGTGAGAGAGAGAGAAAAGTTAAGAAGTTTAAAAATATGTCTAATATGGTTTTTGAAAGAAGAAAACAAAGAAAGTAACAGAAAAGACAAAGTAAATAGAAAAAAGTGTGCAACCCTGGCCAGTGGCTCAGTTGGTTGAGTGTTATCCCATGCACCAAAAGATCTCAGATTCATTTCCTGGCCAGGGCATATGCTGGGGTTGCCTATTGGATCCCCAGTAAGGGACAGCTGATCAATGTTTCTCTCTCTTTCTCTCCCTCCTTCATCCATAAAAATCTTATTTTTAAAATGTGCAGAGTTGAAGGCACATGTCTTCAGTCAAGAGGGCTCATGGAGTTTCAAGCAGAATGGAGGGAACAATAGAGCACAGGTGGATCAGAAGCTCCTTGGAGCCCAGTCCTCTTTCTTAAACTACTGACTATTTCTTCTGTGGCTCTAGAAATGTTGCATTTAAAGGACTCTCACTACTTAAACTATGGAATGGAAGGAGAGCCCATAAATAAATGACTGATTCTGGCTACTAAAACCAAACTTTTGATCTTTTTTGATCTCTGTAAATCTCAGCAAAGTGTTTTGTTATTTATTATTATTATTATTATTATTATTATTATTATTATTATTATTAATCCTCAGGAGAGAATATTTTTTCCAATGATTTTTAGAGCGAGTGGAAGGGAGGAGAAAGAGAGAGAGAGAGAAAGAGGGGAGGGAGGGAGAGAGAGAGAGAGAGAGAGAGAGAGAGAGAGAGAGAGAGAGAGGTTGCTTCTAGCACAGGCCCATATTGAGCCAAGGAACTAACCTGCAACAGAGGTGACTGCCCTTGATTGGGAGTCAAATCTGTAACATGTTAGTGTGTAAGCCATCAATGCAACCACTGAGAAACACTGGCCGGGGCTTTAGCAAAGTTTTTATGCCAAATTCCTCTTTGAGATCATGACCAACCAATGCATATCCCTACATGTCTTTACATTCACTTTCATTCTCATTCTCTATTTCTCTATCCCCTCCTCCAACTCCTTACTCTTACTTTCATGCACATGCAAAACCATGGCAACCTGATGTTGCATATGATTATTTTATGGGGAACTTGAATAAGAAACCCTCTTATAGAGAAGCCTAACTGAAATAGGTGTAATCTGCAATCACATGTAAGTCACAGGGGTTAACTCATCAGCATGTCTCATTAGAGGGGGCTAAAACACTGTTAGCGGCATTCTACAAATAAGCGCCCTCAAGCTATAGAAACACCCTGCTCTCTGCTCTAGTCCAGCTTCAGGCTAACAAGTTTTCCCATGGACCTCTGCACTCCTGCTGCTCATTATCAGCTCACACCCCATTCACACTCTGTGGAGTGGTACTTAAAGCTCCCTCTTCAAAGAGCTAGACCATCTAGACTCAATTTCTCCTTCATAAGCAGGGTTCACCATGAATAAGTATTACTGTAACAGATAAAAACCTTTTCAAGTCTCAGTTTTTAACACTCGGTAGTAAGTTGGCAACTGGAAATTTTAAATTCCAGGCAGATTACACAGCTCTCCCATACTGCTTTGTAGAGATTTATTTTCATACAGGGCCATGACAATTCATCATATTCTGGTCCCTCAGGGAAGGGAAAGAGCCTGTCATTTCATAAAGAGCTGCAGGAGGTTCCTGGGCAGATCAGGCCTCTCCTGCACTAAACCCCTGGAGCTGAAGATCTAAGAGGCTCACTTCCCACTGTGAGAGATCATTCTTCACCTTTGGCCATGCAAATATTAATGGGTCACTAGGATCCTCAACAGGAAAGAGAAAAGCAGCTGGTAAGACATGCTCCTGCTTATGGAAAGAGAGGCAGAAGAGAGCAATAAGAGCACACAGTGGACCAGAAAGAACCTATAGCCTCATCAAATAATTTTTAAAAAGGTTAAAAGTCACTAGAATAGTTGAAATAAATTTTAAAAAAATCTTAATGAAAGTAAAAGATGCCCTCCACCAAACGGGAGAGACAGTACCTTCCAAATGTCTATTCAAATGACAACCTCCCCCTTCCTCCCTCCATCTTTCTCTTACACACACACACACACACACACACACACACACACACACACACACACATCACTAAATAAATGTCTTTCAGGCTAATAAGGCACTTAGTTCACACTATTTCCACAGCACCTCTAATGCTTTGTGAGTCAAATGCAACAAACAGGCTTTGCTCAAGAACTAATTTGTAGGCAGGCTACCTAGAAATCATAATGAATGTTCTTATGGAAACTATGCACTTCATATAATTTGCATCCCCAGGC
>PVJN01026620.1:0-28873 GCA_004026805.1 Lasiurus borealis | reverse complement strand
GCTGCCAGAGTGACCCTGCGCCTGCGCCCTGGATCCTCTCAGGGTGAGGGGGCGGGGCCGAAGCGCTCCAGGCTCCTCCCTTTCCGGCGCGCAGGCCCGGCGCCCCGCCCCTCAGAAGGCTTCTAGGCCGCGCCCCGGAAGTGCGTCACGCCGGCAAGATGGCGGCGGCGGCGGGCCGGCCGGGGCTCCTCGGCCGCCTCTGCCGTGTGCTGCTCTTCCTCTCCCAGTTTTATATCTTATCGGGCGGTGGTGAGTCCCAAAGGCCGGGGCCACGTCGGGTCTGGGTCTGGCTGGGTGGCCGGGCGCTGCGGCCCCCAAAGTCTGGCCGCCGGTCGGGGCACGCCCGTGGCGCGCGGGGACCCCCTGGGCCGCCAGTTCCAGCCTTGTTGCCCGCGGACCTCCATGGGGGTTGCGCCTAGGGGCATCTCCTCTTCCGGTTTCCGGGCAGAGGGCGTTGCGCGGTTTTTCACGGGCAAAGTCGGTCGTTGCGTGGCGTGGACCCTGCGCCTGGACCCGCACGCGGAGATTCCTCCCGCCCCCGGGTAACCTGTCTCTCTGATTGTAGGCTCCTTAAACCTGGAGCATTCGCAGCCGCTGGCGCGGGCCATAAGGGATCCGGGCGCCACGCGCCCTGTCACCGTGGTTCCCAGGGCAGCAGGTACTAGACGCTTCCGGTTCCGGTAAATGTGTGTGCAGTGCTCTCTGCTGGGTTTTCCTTCGCTTTGTTTTCTTTTTGGATCACATGTCGTTTAATACATGAAATCACTTTCCTTCCCATCCCCCAATCCCCTCCTTTTTTAATTGATTTCAGAGAGAGGAAGGGAAATGGAGAGAAACATCCAGGATGAGAGAGAATCGTGGATGGGCTTCCTTTTGCACGCCTCACTTACTGGGGATGGAGCCTGCAACCTGGGCCTGGGCCCTCACCCTGGAACCGTGACCTCCTGGGTTCATATAGGTCGATGCTCTCAACCACTGAGCCACGCCGGCTGGGCTATGTAATATTTCTTTAAAAAAAAAAATAATAATTTTATTGCCGAAACCGGTTTGGCTCGGTGGATAGAGCGTCGGTCTGCAGACTGAAAGGTCCCAGGTTTGATTCCTGTTAAGGGCATGTGTCTTGGTTGTGGGCACATCCCCAGTGGGGGGCGTGCAGGAGGCAGCTGATGGATGTCTCTCCCATCAATGTTTCTAACTCTATCCCTCTCCCTTCCTCCCTGTAAAAAATCAATAAAATATATATTTTTAAAAATTTTATTGATTTTTTTTTTTTACAGAGAGGAAGGGAGAGGGATAGAGAGAGTTAGAAACACCAATGAGAGAGAGAGACATCGATCAGCCGCCTCCTGCACGCCCCACACTGGGGATGTGCCTGCAACCAGGGTACATGCCCTTGACTGGAATCGAACCCAGGACCCTTCAGTCTGCAGGCCGATGGCTCTATCCACTGAACCAAAGCAGTTTCGGCTGTAATATTTTCTTTCTTCTTTTTTTATTTTAATTTATTGATTTTTAACAGAGAAGAAGAGAAAAGGACAGAGAGAAACATCGAGGAGAGAGAGACATCGATCAGCCGCCTCCTACACACCCCCTACTGGGGATGTGCCTGCAACCAAGATACATGCCCTTGACCAGAATCGAATCTGGTATCTCTCAGTCCATAGGCCGATGCTCTATCCACTGAGCCACACCAGTTCCGGCTGTAATGTTTCTTAATAAGAAAAATTATGTGCTTAGAAGCGAGGCTTTCATTTTATGAGAATTACTCTATCCCAGTGGTGCTGCCAACTTCTGATGTCCTACCTTCCCCGTGGGCTCCCTTAGCGTGGGCGTGGAGCGAGGAGCCGGAGCCGGGCTGGGGGGAGAGGGGGCTGGGAGTACTGGGCGGGCAGCGGGGATGGACCCCTATCGGGGATCAAGCCCACAACTGGGGCCTGTGCCCTGACCTGGATTCGAACCGTGACCTCCTGGTTCCTAGGTTGGCGCTCAGCCACTGAGCCACGCCGGCCGGGCTCCGTGCTGTTTTCTAAGCTGTGGAGCTGTTCATTGGGTCAGAGAGAACCCTGCTGTAATAATGGCAGCTGGGTCTGGCTCCAGCTTTGCTTTTCCCCTTCCAGCCTTGTCTCTCCTCGCTAGCCATCATGCCCTGTCACCTTACAACAGTGGTTCTCAACCTGTGGGTCGCGACCCCTTTGGGGGTCGAACGACCCTTTCATAGGGGCCGCCTAAGACTATTGGAAAACACCTATTTCCCATGGTCTTAGGAACCCACACACCGCTCCTCGGTGTAGCAAAGTGTCACAATGTAGTTTACTGTTGTCCTAGGAAGACTGTTGCCCATGCTACACCACGATTCAAGACAACATTTCATTTATTTGTCATTAGAAGTAAATATTTCACAATATACAATTACATATTGTTTTTGTGATTAGTCACTATGCTTTAATTATGTTCCATGTGTAACAATGAAAATGCATCCTGCCTATCAGATATTGACATGACAGTTCATGACAGAAGCAAGATGACAGCGATGAAGTAGCCACGGAAATAATTTCATGGTTGGGGGTCACCACCCCGTGAGAAGGTGTCTTAAAGGGCCGCGGCCTGAGGAAGGTTGAGAACCGCTGGCTTAGAAAGTGGTGTGTGTGTGTGTGTGAGTGTGAAGCCAGCGCTCTGAGAGAATGAGCGGCATGCGCTCTGGCCTCCCGCAGAGAGCACCGACCTCCCGCCCTACGTGATGAAGTGCCCGAGCAACGGCCTGTGCAGCCGGCTGCCCGCCGACTGCGTGGAGTGCAGGACCAACTTCTCCTGCGTCTACGGGAAGCCCGTCGCCTTCGACTGCACCGTCAAACCGTCCGTGACCTGCGTGGTGAGTGCCGCCCCCCGGCCTGTGCTGAATACGCTGGGGTGAACCCGGGGCTCGTGGGAGCGTGCAGACCGGACGGACGGTGGGGAGAATCCTGAAAGGAAGGGCTCTGCGTGTCAGAAGTATGGTTTTAGGAGGGAAGCCAACCTGACCCAGAGGCTGGAGCTTCAAAAGTGAGGTTTGGTTACAGGGGTTCAGATGGCAGTTTTGTGGGGGTTTTTTGTTGTGTTTTTTTTTAAAATATATTTTACTGATTTTTCACAGGAAGGGAGAGGGATAAAAAGTCAGAAACATCGATGAGAGAGAGACATCGATCAGCCGCCTCCTGCACACCCCACACTGGAGATGTGCCCGCAAGCAAGGTACATGCCCCCGACCGGAATCGAACCCAGGACCTTTCAGTCCGCAGGCCGACTCTCTATCCACTGAGCCACACTGGTCTCGGCTGTTGTTGTTTTTTTAATTGATTTTTTTACAGAGAGGAAAGGAGAGGGAGAAAGAGTTAGAAACATCGATGAGAGAGAAACATCAATCAGCTGCCTTCTGCACTCCTTCTGCTGGAGATGTGCCTGCAACCAAGGTACATGCCCTTGACCGGAATCAAACCCGGGACCTTTCAGTCCGCAGGCCGACGCTCTGTCCACTGAGCCAAACCTGCTTCGGCATGTTTTGTTTTGTTTTTAATCTTATGTATTTTTTTTTTTTTTTATTGATTTCAGAGAGGAAGGGAGAGGGAGAGAGAAATACCAATAATGAGAGAGAATCATGGATCTGCTGCCTCCTGCACACCCCCACACTGGGCATGGAGCCTGCAACCCAGACATGTGCCCTGACCAGGAATTGAACCATGACCTCCTTCCTATTCATAGTTTGACGCTCAACCACGGAGCCGTGCCATCTGGTCTATTTAAAGGCTTTTCAAATTACGCATGTTACTGTCTAGCACATTTGAAAATGGACAAAGTTTGCTATAGAAGGGGAACCTTTCCAGAATTCATTTCATTTGTTCCTTGTTTTGCTTTTGTTTTAATATATTTCATTGATTATTTTTTAAAAAAAAAATCTTTTATTGATTTTTTTACAGAGAGGAAGGGAGAAGGCCAGAGAGCTAGAAACATCCATCAGATGCCCCCAGCACACCTCCCACTGGGGATGTGCCTGCCACCAAGGCACGTGCCCTTGATCAGAATCAAATCTGGGACTTTTCAGTCCACAGGCCGACGCTCTATCCACTGAGCCAAGCTGGTTTCGGCTTTATTGACTTTTTTACAGAGAGGAATGGAGAGGGCTAGAGAGTTAGAAACATTGATCAGCTGCCTCCTGCACACCTCCTACTGGGGATGTGCCTGCCACCAAGGTACATGCCCTTGATCAGAATCAAACCTGGGACCTTCCAGTCCACAGGCCGACGCTCTGTCCACTGAGCCACACCGGTTAGGGCAGTGATCAGCAAACTGCGGCTAGTGAGCCATATGCGGCTCTTTGGCCTCTTGAGTGCGGCTCTTCCACAAAATACCACGTGCGGGCACGCACGTACAGTGCGATTGAAACTTCGTGGCCCGTGCGCAGAAGCCAGTTTTTGGCTCTCAGAAGAAATCTCAATCGTCGTACTGTTGATATTTGGCTCTGTTGACTCAGGAGTTTGCTGACCACTGGGTTAGGGCCTTTGTTGCTTGTTTCAGCTTCTTTGACTTTATCTCCCAAAACTGGCTACTTAGTGAGGCGTACGTTTATTAACTGGTTGAAAAAACAGTTGCTGCCCGGCCGATGTGGCTAGTGGCTGAGCATCGACCTAGGAACCAGGAGGTCACGGTTTGATTTCCCAGTCAGGGCACAGGCCCGGGTTGTGGGCTCCAACCCCAGTGGAGGGCATGCAGGAGGCAGCTGGTCAGTGATTCTCTGTTATCATTGGTATTTCTATCTCTCCCCTTTCCTCTCTGAAATCAATCATAAAAGTCCTATGTAATAAAAGCCCAGTGACTGAAAGAGTGGAACAACCAGAATGACGACGGCTCCTTACCCCCGACAGCCGCCCCCCAGCCAGTGGTTAGGGGTGATCAGGCAGGCGGGCAGGCAGGGGAGGGATTAGGGGCAAATAGGCAAGTAGCGAGTGGTTCAGGATTGCGAGAGGGAGTCTGCCAGTTTAGGCTGGATCCACAGGCTGAATTGGGCCTAATCTGGCAGCTGGACATCCCCAGAGGGGCCCCCGATTTCGAGAGCATGCAGGCAGGGTTGAGGGATCCTTCCCGCACACACAAGTGTGGATTTCCTGCACCAGGCCTCTAGAATATTTAAAAACAACAGTTGCCAAGAAATGTGTCATATAAACACATCACTATAAACATGCAGACGTTAACAACAGTACTCCGTATAAAAGAGTAATTTTGCATGAATGAAAATATTTAATAAATATAACTTCCAGAGGGCATTGTGTGACCATTTAAAGATGGTTTTAAGAAGTACATATGGCCAAGACCGGTTTGGCTTAGTGGATAGAGCATTGGCCTGCGAACTGAAAGGTCCTGGGTTCAATTCTGGTTGTGGGCATGTACCTTGGTTGCAGGCACATCCCTAGTAGGGGGCGTGCAGGAGGCAGCTGATGGATGTTTCTAACTCTCTTATCTCCTTTCCTCTCTGTAAAAAATCAATAAAATATATATTTTTAAAAAAGAAGTCCGTATGACAATATAATGTCAAGTGTAGGTAAGAAAGGTTACAAAATGCGTTGAGTGTAAGACTGGTTCTATGAACCTGTATTACAGAATAAAAAAGTGGAAAAAAATTAAGATTGGGTCTCTTCTGGAGAGGTTACTGGTTTTTTTCCCCCTGTAATTTCCAAATGTACAGCTTACAAAGAACCCCTGCTCCTGTGTAAGCAGAAAACAAAATGACTGCCGACAGGGGAATTGAAAAGCCTGGTCTCGACACTCAGGCCCCCGTGAACACGTGGGTCCCTGCTCAGGGGTCTCCTGAGTGGGGTGATTTTCCGGGGAGCCTGTGGATGGGTCACAGGCGCGTGTTGGGAGCAGCAGTGACAGCCCTGGACTGCGGTGGGATATTCGGGGCGATTTGAGACCGGCAGGGCCCGGGCTCGGCTCCGAACTTGCAGTTCAGTGACCTTGAACAGATGTCCCATCTGTCCTTGCAGCTGTGCATGCTCTGGCTTTGTAAACTTTCCTACTGTTTCCTATCAAAGTATGCTTGGTTGTTATTACAAAGTTAGCCGGTTAAAAGGGATATGACCTAATCTCCCACCCTGAAATAACCTTAGTGATTTTTTTAAAATATGTATTTTTTATTGATTTTTCACAGAGAGGAAGGGAATGGGAAGGAGAGCTAGAAACATCAATGAGAGAGAGACATCCATCAGCCGCCTCCTGCACGCCCCCCACTGGGGATGTGCCCACAACCAAGGTACATGCCCTTGACCGGAATCAAACTGGGGATGCTTCAGTCCGCAGGCCGACGCTCTATCCACTGAGCCACACCGGTTAGGGCTCACCTTAATGATTTTGATGTGCATTTCTCTAGCTGTTTTTCCTGTATATTTATGGGTGTATATTTTTATGATTATAGGATCATATCATATACACCGAGTGGCCAGATTATTATGATCTCTAAATGTATAATAATCTGGCCACTCGGTGTCTATCCTATAGACTAAAAGGCTAACATGCAAATTGTCCCCTCGACCTGGAATTTGACCAGCAAAAAGGCTGGCCAACTGCCCATGTCCCCTCCCCCTGGCCAGGCTGGCCGGACCCCACCCATGCACGAAAACATGCAACTGGGTCTCTCTCTCTCACACACACACACACAGAGTGGCCAGATGTTTATGCGTTCAGAGATCATCATCATCATCTGGCCACTCCGTCTCTGTGTATTTGCTTTGGATACATGATGGTTCGTGTCCAAATATTTTCTCGCCGCCGCCTGCCAGACGGCGCAGTGTCTGGCACACCGTGTGCCGGCCGTGCGACCGCGCCGTCCTGTCGACGCGTTAACGGGCGCCTCTGCGGTGACTGATGAGCTCTGGCCCTTCGCCACGCAGGATCGGGACCTCAGGCCCCAAAAGCACTTCGTCATCAACATGACTTGCCGGTTCTGCTGGCAGCTCCCGGAGACGGACTACGAGTGCTCCAACTCCACCGGCTGCATGACCGTGTCCTGCCCCCGGCAGCGCTACACCGCCAACTGCACGGTGCGGGACCACGTGCACTGCCTGGGTGAGCCGGGGTCCCGGAGCCGGGCGGGGAGGGGGGTGGGGGGCGGGCGTTTCTCTCCGGGAGCCTTCATCAGGCCGTGGGGAACCCGGTTCGCGTGACCTCGCCGGAAGCATCCATCAGCACTGGGCGCTCTGCCCGGTGTCTGTCACTCCTGTGAGAAGCAGCTGTAAAACCCCGAACACTTGCCCTGCTCTTCTTATCTCTTAAAATGTAGCCGTAAAACAGGACGCAATCTGTAAGCTATGAGGTTGAGCGCGCTGTTGTCGGATAGTTTATTAAGTTTTTTTTTAGAGAGAGAGGACGGGTGGAAAACATTCTCGTGAGACCACAACATGGACCTGCTGCCTCTCGCACACACTCCCTGCCGGGCACGTGCTCTGACCGGCAACGGAATCGGGACCTCCCGGTTCGCAGGTTGACGCTCAGCCACGGAGCCACGCCGGCCTGGCCTGACCTAACGTTTACATTTTAAATCTGTGCTCAGGGATGATCAGGTCTTTCTTTTTTCCTTTTTTTTCTTCTTCTTTTTTTTAATATGTCTTTATTGATTTCTGAGAGGAAGGGAGAGGGAAAGAGAGACAGAAGCATCAGTGATGGGGAGAATCGTTGATTGGTTGCCTCCCGCACGTCCCCCAATGGGGATCAAGCCCACCACCCAGGCATGTGCCCTTGTCCGGAATCGAACCCGGGACCCCTCAGTCTGCAGGCTGATGCTCTATCCACTGAGCCACACGGCAAGGGCAGATCTGTCTTTTACCGTTCGGCATAGTGGGCAGGGTTGTAAGGAGGCTGACCTTTAGGTTGGTAGTTACAAGGCCATAGTTCTGCCAGGTATGTGTGTGAGAAGATGTCTGTATCCAGGTGTCTAACTGGAGAGCCTTCTTTTTCCTTAAAGGTAACCGGACGTTTCCCAAGATGCTCTATTGCAACTGGACCGGCGGCTACAAGTGGTCCACGGCCCTGGCTCTGAGGTGAGCTGTGAGAGTGAGGGGGGGGCGAGGAGGGGAGGCCGGTGGAATCTTCCAGACACCGAGCTCAGACCAGCTGCCCCTCAGACCGAGGGAATGGCCGTGGGGGGGGTTGGGGGTCAGCGCAGGCCCTCGATGGAGTTACGGCCGGAGTCCCTCTCCCAGGAAGCCCGCCCGTGACTTCGCTGAGTCATGACACAGCGTCAGAGCCACTGAGGGTCCCCACCCTCAGCGTTCCGCCAGCCAGTGGGCCCTGCGTGCTGTCTGCCACGGGCCGGTGTACGATGCGTGTTCCTGACTTTCCCTCTATTACAAAAGCACTCCCTGCTCCGCACGGACCACAGAGAGGTGCACATGACCAGAGAGCCCTGGCCGGTGTGGCTCAGTGGATAGAGCGTCGGCCTGAGGACTGAGGGGTCCCGGGTTCGATTCTGGTCAAGGGGACATTGCCGGGGTGGCGGGCTCCATCCCCAGTGTGGGGCGTGCAGGAGGCAGCTGGTCCATGATTCTCTCTCATCATGGATGTTTCGATTTCTATCTCTCCTCTCCCTCTCTAAAATTAGTAAAAAATTTTTTTAAAAAAAGAAAAGAAAATTATCAAAGAAAAACAGTAAAAACCACCTATCACCCCACCATCCTGAAATAATTATAGACTTATATTTTCACATGCTTGTATTCAAGTTTTCAACAGTTTTGCAAAAAAAAAAAAAAAAAAAAGTGCTTAAGCGATACACCAGTCACAGCCCTGTGTCCCCGCTGAGGGTCCGAGTTAGAGCCCGAGACCCGTGGCCCCCGCCGGCCGGGCCGGGCGCCCACCTCGCGTGAGGTGGGCAGGGCTGGCCGGGGCCGGTGTGGCTGGAGCCGGCCAGGCTGCCGTTCCCTTTCCTCGCGTGCTCCGAGCGTCCCATGCAAAGAGCTTTCAAAAAATCCGCCCAGAGCGGGTCTTGAAAGTCATGTATCCCTAACACTACATTTTTTTAAAAAAATGTATTTGTAGTGATTTCCAAAAGGAAGGGAGGAGAGGGAGAGAGAAGCATCCATGATGAGAGAGAGGAGCATCACGGACCGGCTGCCTCCTCCCGCACACCCCACCCGGGGGATGGACCCACAGCCCGGGACGTGCCCTGACCAGACATGGAACTGCAACCTCTTGGTTCCAAGTTGATGCTTCACCTGTGAGCCCTGCCCGCTGGGCCCTCACACTGCGCTTTTGGGGATGAGCGGCTGAGACTGCCTGCCTCCCGGTGCCAGCGCGCGGCTCCGCGCTCACGCCTTGCTCTAGGGACGTGCCGTTTTCCAGAACAAAATGCAGAGAGGGCAGGCATTACCCTTCTTTACAGAGAAATCCAGGTTTCGGCCTGGCTAAAGGACGTACGTTTACTCTGGAGATTCTTTTTTTTTAAGGTTCTGTGAGGTATTTTTTTAAATACATTTTTATTGATGTTTTACAGAGAGGGAAGGAGAGGGATAGAGTATTAGAAACATCGATCAGCCCCCTCCTGCACGCCCCCTCCTGGGAATGTGCCCACAACCAAGGTACATGCCCTTGACCAGAATCGAACCTGGGACCTTTCAGTCCACAGGCCGACACTCTATCCACTGAGCCACACCGGTCTCAGCTACTCTGGAGATTCTAAGTCTCTGGCCCTTAAACACCACCGCCACGGGGTCGGGGTGTCAGCCCCCCGCACAGTCAGAAGCCCGTGTCTAGCTCAGAGCCAGCCCTTCACCCACGCTGAGCCCACCGAGGCCCGGACAGGGAAAGCACTCGGTGCTGCAAAGCGGGTGCTAGTCCTGTGACCCCGCAGGGGATTGGGGTCACGTCCCTCCCCGCCGGAGCCCCGTGGGGTCCCGGAGCCCCGCCTGGCCGGGGGAGGGGGGACGCCTGCTGGACCCGCCCCCGCCTGGTCTTGCAGCATCACCCTGGGCGGCTTCGGCGCCGACCGCTTCTACCTGGGCCAGTGGCGCGAGGGCCTCGGCAAGCTCTTCAGCTTCGGCGGCCTGGGCATCTGGACGCTCATCGACGTGCTGCTCATTGGGGTGGGCTACGTGGGGCCGGCCGACGGCTCCCTGTACATCTAGTGGCGCCGGTCTGTCAGTCCCGTGCTCCCTGCGCATCTAGCCACGCCGGCCAATGGCTCCCTGTACATCTAGCGGCACCGCTCCGTCAGTCCCGTGCTCCCTGTGCATCTAGCGGCGCCGGTCCCGTGCGGGAGGAGCCAGCGGTGCGGCGAGTGACGCGGTCCCGTGCGCGGGGTGTGCAGCATCTGTACTTGGCCGCCTGGTGCGGTGACGTGAGGAAGGAAACCCGGGACCGTGCGTGGCTGAACGTATTTTTTCTGTGAAAAAACTGGACTCGGTGGGACCGGAGGACACACCGCGTGGCTGGAAATGGACTTAGTTCCCGTGGCTTCATCTTCCGTGGCTGGCGTCGCGGCGATCGTGGGCGCCCGGCCTGCAGGAGCCGGTCTTTAGGAGCTGGCCTGGGACGCGGACACGGGCCAGTTCATTGTCTGGGCCGGTAACCGGCCGCCGCACGCAGGGCCCGTGAGAGACGCGTGCCGTGTGCGCGTCCGCTCTCGGTCCGTGACTGTTGACGTGGCCTCGAGCGCCCGGTCTGGCGGCTGGGTTGGACCTGATGTAAGGGAGGCTCTGAGGGACGGGAGGGAATAAACTGTCACTGGCTGAGGAACATGAGGGACCGTTTGTGGGTTAACGGATCATCTTGAGTAATCGCGGCAGCTGTCGCCACTCAGGGGTAAATGTGCCGCAGCCGGCTTGGCACACCCGGGACCCATCAGTCCCCGGTTCCAGGGCACGGGTCAAGGGCACGAACCTCAGTTGCAGACTCGAACCCCGGGCCTGGTTGGGGTGCATGCAGGAGGTTCCGTCTCTCCCCCCTTCCCTTCCACTCTCTCAAAATCACAGGACAGAAGAGGTGAAAAGTGTCTTTTTCAGGGCATCCCTCAGTTCCAACAGGTACACAATTGACCCTTGCACAGCCAATCCGGGGCAGTGGGATATCTGCGTGTGAGTTCAGTCAGCCCTGCAGATACGGGGGTTCCCAGCTGTGGGTGGAAAATACAGTTGACTTTGGCTGGGCCGTTGCACACCGTGGAGTGTTCAGTGTGTGTGTTGGCACGAGGAGTACTTTTGAGTCCGTAGATCCTTTAATGGAAAGAAAAGCTACCACCCTGACATGTGTGGTTCAGTGGATAGAGCATCAGCCTGCGGACTGAAGGGTCCCAGGTTTGATTCCATTCCGGTCCAGGCCACAGGCTTGGATTGCAGGCTTGATCCCCAGTGTGGGGTGTGCAGGAGGCAGTCAATCAACGATTCTCTCTCATCATGGATGTTTTTCTCTCTCCCTCTCTCTTCCTCTCTGAAATCAATTTAAGAAAGAAAAGCTATTAAAAATATATATATATACACACACATATACATGTTTTGATATATTTTATTGATTTTTCACAGAGAGGAAGGGAGAGGGATAGAGAGTTAGAAACATCGATGAGAGAAACATCGATCAGCTGCCTCCTGCACGCCCCCCACTGGGGATGTGCCTGCAACCAAGGTACATGCCCTTGACCGGAATCGAACCTGGGACCCTTGAAGTCCACAAACCGACACTCTATCCACTGAGCCAAACTGGTTAGGGCCATATATTTATTTTTGATTGAGTCCCAGAGAGAGGGAGAGAAATACCGATGTGACAGCAAAACCTCAAATCGGCTGCCTTCTGCACACCCCCCTACCCCCCACCACTGGGGATTGAGCCCAGCCCAGCTAGGAATCAGACCGGCATCCTCTCAGTGCCCGGGCTGACGCCCAACCCACTGAGCTACACCGGCCAAGGCAAGAAAAGCAAGGACTAATCCCAAACGGGTCTTAACAAAGGTCTCTCTCAGGACGCCCCCACTCAGCATCTTCCTCTCCCATGGGGCATCGGGAACAGGGAGAGGGCGAGCCAGCCTGTGGGAGTTGGAAGCGGTGACGTAGTTTTGGGGGAGTATCTTCCGGGACTTTCTCCTCCAGGTGGTTCATTGCCATCTACCCACTCGGGCACTGCCTGCGGGGACCTTGCCCTGCAAAGACCTGCCTGCTCAGGGGTGTCTTGGCCTCGCCACGTTGCAGTTCCAGCCCCGGCCACGAGGTGGCGCGTCCCCTTTACATTTGCACGCTGAGGTCATTCCCCCACAACATAGACCCACTGACCCCCAGCTCCCCAGGGTTCTGAGATGGGGGTGTCCCTGTGCCCCGAACCCCGACTCCAGCCCGCCCTCCCGTCCAACAGGCTCTGACTGCACTGGGCGGTGAGACAGTCGACCACGTGTCGGCTCAGCCCCAGCATTTCCCTGGCGGGTGAGGCCACGTGGCACCTGGGGAGGGGGCGCGGGTGTGGGGGGCTGTGGAGAGGACGAAGCTGTTCCCGATACGGTGCCCTGGTAAGTGTGAGCGACGACCATTACCTGGGGAATTAGCTCCCGGCCCTCCTGCCTGGGCTGATTCACGAGGTGTCAGTGGGGTGAGCTCACCCCTTGGTCACGATCTCCTTGATGACGGCTCGTCGGAGCCCCACCAGCAGCGCCCCGGCCCTTCACCCCGCAGTTAGCACGTTCGGCTGTTTCTAGACTCCCCGTGCGCTCAGGTGCGGGATCAGAGGCCCCACCGCCACACTCAGCTCACACACACGCTCACATTCACACACGTGCACATAGTTCACATGTGCACACACTCAGCTCACATGTCCACGTGCACACAGCTCATATGGCACACTCTCAGCTCACACATGTTCACACTCATACATGTGCACACAGCTCACACGTACACACACTCAGCTCACATGCATGTCCACGTGCACACTCGGCTCACACATTCATACACATTCACACACGTGCACAGAGCTCACACATGCTCACCTTCACACACGTGCACACAGCTCACGCACATGCTCACATTCACACACGTACACTCAGCTAATGCTCACATTCACACGTGCACACACGGCTCACATGCTCACGTTCACATATGAACACAGCTCACACATGTTCACCTCCACACATGTGCACACTCAGCTTACATGCCACACTCACACTGAATCATATGCACACATGTACTTTCATAGTCACATGCACACTCACACTGAGTCACATACATGCACACAGTCACACGTGTGCACACAGAGACTCACACCAGCGCGCGCGCACACACACACACACAGAAAACTTCCCATCAGAACGGGCTCCAGTCAGCCAAACTGCAGGAGACGATGGAGCAGCCTCCCCACGCCGAGCAGGTGAGCCTCGCACCCGGCCAGGCCTGCGGGCCGAGCCCTCGGGCGTCGCTGGTGCGTGGAGCCAGAGGAGGCCGAGCCGGGAGCCGGGAGCCGGGTCTGTCTGCGGGAACCCTCCAGACAAACAGAAGGAGATGCGGCCCCGGAGCCAGTGCGAGCCGCTGCTGGGTGCGTGCTCCACGCGGGTGCGGGAGCCTTTACACGCCAGTTCCAGGTGAGGAGGGGCGCGGCCTGGCTGGGTCCTGGCTCCGCCTCCCGCCAGGGGGGCAGCTGGGAGCGTCGGTCGCAGGCAGCGGCTTTGAGCAGCAGCAGCAGAGCGTAATACCGTCGTGGGCGACACGTGAGCTGTGATCGGATCCGGCCAGAAGCAGGCGCCTGGGCGGCGTGGCTCAGGGGTTGGGCCTCGACCTTGAAACCAGGAGATCACGGTTCGATTCCCGGGCAGGGCCCAGGCCCGGGGTGCAGGCTCGATCCCTTGTTGGAGGGCGTGCAGGAGGCAGCCGGTCGATGGTTCTCTCTCGTCATGGATGTTTCTCTCTCTCCCTCTCCCCTCCTCTCTGAAACCAATAAAAATACTTTTTTTAAAAAAAGAAAAAAGCCAAAACTGGTGTGGTTCAGTGGATAGAGCATCGGCCTGTGGACGGAAGGGTCCCAGGTTCAATTCCAGCCAAGGGCATGTATCTGGGTTGCGGGCACATCCCCAGTGGGGGGTGTGCAGGAGACGGCTGATCGATGTCTCTCTCATCGTTGTTCCTAACTCTATCCCTCTCCCTTCCTCTCTGTAAAAAATCAATAAAATATATAAAAAAAAGAAAGAAAGAAAGAAAAAGGCTGAAACCGGTTTGGCTCAGTGGATAGACCGTCGGCCTGTGGACTGAAAGGTCCCAGGTTCGATTCTGGTCCAGGGCATGTGCCTTAGTGGTGGGCATATCCCCAGTGGGGGGCGTGCAGGAGGCGGCTGATCGATGTCTCTCTCATCAATGTTTCTAACTCTCTATCCCTCTCCCTTCCTCTCTGTAAAAAATAAAAATATATATATATATATATTTTTTTTTAAATGAAAAGAACAAGAATGGGGCATGGTCTCAAGACATCTGCCTCCATCTCTAAGGCACCAGGACTCAGGCCCCCGGGCCCCCTCACAACTTCCCGTGGCCGGGCCGGGCCCTCCGCGGGGGCCTGAGCATCTGGTAACGTGTGAGCGGTCCGTGTGATGCGCAGAAATAAGTAGAGGGTGAGCCCGTCATCGGCGAGGGCCGCCTCGCTCTCCATCCCCAGTGAGGTCCTGGGAGCATCCTTCATCCGGGGTGTCTCTGCAGCCCTGTCCGGCCCACGCACAGACGCTGGCACAGAGACTCACGTGTCCCTCTGCAGTACCAGGTCACCCTCTCCCACCACCCACCCAGCTCCCTGGCCTCCACCGAGACAGCCACAGCCCCTAAGAGGATGACAGGCCGGCATGACCCCCTCCCCTAAACCCACAGGGACATCACCCCCCTGTCCCTGCTCCCCACCTGGCTACCCCCAGCCTCGGGGCCTGCTGCCCCCTCTAGGGCTTTCGACCTCATTTCCTGTGTCTCTCACATGTCACCCGGCCGGAGGGCCCCACCCACCCAGCCACCCACCCAGCCCGGCGCCGCCAGCCCGTGTAATTGCCGCCTCCCAGGGCCCTCCTGTCTTCCTCCTCCTGCTGCGTTTTCCTCTCCATCACGTCTCCGTGCGTGTGTGTGCGCACACGCGTTCCGCTAAATGCCCTGTTTACGTCCGCCTCCCGGTGAGAGCCTGGCAGAGGGTCCGCCCGAGGACAGGGCGTGGGGCTGTGTGGGCGGAGCTCCCGAGTCACACGCAAAACTGCCCATGGGTCCCACACAGGCCGGCCAGTCAGCATCCGAGAGACCAGCCCCGGTGACCATGGCCCCTGTGCACGTCCATGGGCAACGGCGTCAAGGGCTCTGCGTTCAGAGAGGCCCTGGGAGCCGGCGGGGGCCGGGCCAGTGGGGCTCCGTGGCTGAGCGTCCACCTAGGAACCAGGAGGCCAGGGTTCGATTCCCAGTCAGGGCACAGGCCCGGGTTTCGGCCTTAATCCCCAGTGTGGGGCGTGCAGGAGGCAGCCGGTCCATGATCCTCTCTCATCATGGATGTTTCCATCTCTCCCTCCCTCTCCCTTCCTCTCAGAGATCAATAAAATATATTTTACCTGAAACCGGTTTGGCTCAGTGGATAGAGCGTGGGCCTGTGGACTGAAGGGTCCCGGGTTCAATTCCGGTCAAGGGCATGGATCTTGGTGGCGGGCACATCCCCATTAGGGGACATGCAGGAGGCAACTGATGGATGTCTCTCTCTCATCGATGTTTCTAACTCTCTATGTCTCTCTCTTTTTCTCTGTGAAAAGTCAATAAAATATATTTTTAAAAAACTGTGATTCATCACTCAGAAAAGCATATTTAAAAGATATATATATGTTTTAAGAAAATTTAAAAAAGAAACAAAAGGGCCGAAACCGGTGTGGCTCAGTGGATAGAGCGTCGGCCTGCAAACTGAAAGGTCCCAGGTTCGATTCCGGTCGGGGGCATGTACCTTGGTGGCGGGCACATCCCCATTAGGGGACATGCAGGAGGCGGCTGATGGATGTCTCTCTCTCATTGATGTTTCTGACTCTCTCTCCCTCTCCCTTCCTCTCTGTGAAAAATCATTAAAATATAGTTCTTTAAAAACTTGTGATTCATCACTTAGAAAAGCATATTTAAAAAAAAAAAATATATATATATATATATATATATATGTTTTAAGAAAATTTTAAAAAGAAACAAAAGGAATGAAGGGGCTGAAGGAGGGCGGGGCCGTGGTGCGGGCAGACAGGGGCACTCTGCCGGCCCAGACCCACCGGGGAGCGAGCCGGGGCAGACTGGGGGGTGGCTCCCACAGGCCCCTCCAAACTTCAGTTCCCACGAGCACCTTCACCGCTGCCTGCGGGGGGGGGGGGGTGTCTCCTTCTCCTCCGCCCGAAGCCAAAGACCAGCTCCTTCCCCCCCATCCTGCCCCCAAAGCTCGTCCCTCCCCCAGCCTCACAGACCAGGGGGCCACTCCCGCACCAGGACCACGGACAGCAGACAGACCACGGCCCCCCGCCCCCTCCCCATAGGTCTCTGTGTGGCCGCCGGGTGAGGATGGGCGATGGACACGGGGAGGGGGGCTCTCTCTCGACCTGAAATGTGACCCCGTTTTCCACTGGGGATCCCCGAACCCGGCGGGGTAAACCCCACTCCCAAACTCAGCAGCCACCGGCATCGCCACGCTCTCCGTTTCTCAAGGACTGAGCCAGGGTGTGTGTGTGTGTGAGTGTGTGTGTGTGTGTGTGTGTTAGAGAGAGTGGGAGGGAGGGAGAGAGACAGAGAGAAACATGGATGGGAGAGAGACACATGGATTGGTTGCCTCCCTCACGTGGCCAGACCAGGGTTGGAGATGGAGCCTGCAAAGAGGTATGTGCTTTCTTTTTTTAAATTTAAAACATATATATTTATACATATATATATTTAACATATTTTATTGATTTTTTACAGAGAGGAAGGGAGAGGGATAGAGAGTTAGAAACATCGATGAGAGAGACATCGATCAGCTACCTCCTGCACGCTCCCCACTGGGGATGTGCCTGCAACCAAGGTCCATGCCCTTGACCAGAATCGAACCTGAAACCCCTCAGTCTGCAGGCCGACGCTCTATCCACCGAGCCACACCAGTTTTGGCAAAATATGTATTTTTATTGATGTCAGAGAGGAAGGGAGAGGGGGGGGAGAGAGAGAGAGAGAGAGAGAAAGAGAGAAACATCAACGATGAGAGAGAGAGAATCATGGATTAGCTGCCTCTTGCACACCCCGGCTAGGGATCAAACCCACAACCGGGGCATGTGCCCTTGACTAGAATCAAACACAGGACCCTCCCGTCTGCAGGCAGACACACACTATCATCCACTGAGCCACACCAGCCAGGACGAGGTAGGTGCTCTTGATCGGAATCAAACCGGGACCCTTGCATCCACAGGCCAGTGCTCTATCCACTGAGCCAAACCAGCCCGGGCATCTTTTTAAAAACATTTATTAAAAAAATACATTTTTATTGATTTTTCACAGAGAGGAAGGGAGAGGGATAAAAAGTCAGAAACATGGATGAGAGAGAGACATCGATCAGCCGCCTTCTGCACGTCCCCCACTCGGGATGTGCCCGCCACCAATGTGCATGCCCTTGACCGGAATCGAACCTGGGACCTTTCAGTCTGCAGGCCGACCGACGATGCTCTATCCACTGAGCCAAACTGGTCTCGGCTAAAAACACTTTTTAGAAAAACATTTTTTTTTTAAAGACGCCTCTCCCTCGGTCCCTGCAAAC
The DNA here is from genome assembly GCA_004026805.1 of Lasiurus borealis. NCBI lineage: Eukaryota > Metazoa > Chordata > Mammalia > Chiroptera > Vespertilionidae > Lasiurus > Lasiurus borealis. The sequence goes on along the minus strand of PVJN01026620.1, from coordinate 11,137 downwards.
GGTCCCGCCCATCACCCATGGGCCTGGCCTGTCCCGGAGTCAGTCCCTGCCTGCCCCAGGGTGAGCCTGTGACTTGCAGACCGGCTCCTGACTCTCCCGCTCCCGGGCAGAGCCACGCTGGCCCCTGGCACCTTCCCCCGGGGCAGCGGCCAGGGGTCCCCTCTCCCACCACCCCCCACCCTGGGCCCAGCAGCTGCGGCTATTCGGCGGAGCCCCGACCTCCAAGCCACCACCACGAGGTCACGGCGCAGGACGCAGCGGACACAGCTGCCCCGATGACTCGCCAGGGCTGCCTCGCCAGCGGCCACCTCCCAGGCCCAGCTGCAGGGCTGGGTTTCCTGCAAACCGCGGCGACGCTGGCGCCCGGCCGCCCACCCCGTGACTGTGTTTACCGTCCCTGCCGACCCCGGGGACGGCCCCCGGGGCCTCGAGGCCTGAGCTGCCGCCGCCGCCACTGGTCCCTCAACTCCAGAGCGGCCAGCAGCTGGACGTACCCCCCCGCCCCCCACCACCCAGCCTCGAGCCATCTGCAGGGCTCGCTGATCTCTCCCGTAAACACTGGTCCCCAGCGTTCCATCCGAGCAGAGCGCGCTGAAGTCATGGCCCTCTGTCCCCACACGACCCACCGCTGCCCACTGACCGCAGCCCCTCTGTCTGCTGACCTTGCTGCCAGGAGCAGCCACCTGCCCGCTCCTGTGCTGCCTCATTGGTGACTCATGTTCCCTCCCCGACCCTCTCGCTCTCATTCGCTCTCTGGCAGGGACCCACTCTCTCTCTTTTTTAAATATATATTTTATTGGTTTTCTACAGAGAGGAAGGGAAAGGGATAGAGAGTTAGAAACATCGATGAGAGAGAGACATCGATCAGCCGCCTCCTGCACGCCCCACACTGGGGAGGTGCCCGCCACCAAGGTCCATGCCCTTGACCGAAATCGAACCCGGGACCCTTCAGTCCGAAGGCCGACGCTCTATCCACTGAGCCACACCGGTCTCGGCAGGGACCCACTCTTCAACGTGGATCTTAGTATCCTCAGCATGAAATTGTTTGTTTTTTAAATATATTTTATTGATTTTTTTTTTCACAGAGAGGAAGAGAGAAGAACAGAGAGTTAGAAACATCAATGAGAGAGAGACATCCATCAGCTGCCTCCTGCACACCTCCTACTGGGATGTGCCCGCACCAAGGTACATGCCCTTGACCCGAATCGAACCCGGGACCCTTCAGTCCACAGGCCGACACTCTATCCACTGAGCAACACCGGTCTCGGCAGGGACCCACTCTTTAACGTGGATGTTAGCATCCTCAGCATGAAATTGTTTTGTTTTGTTTTGTTTTTTAATATATTCTATTGATTTTTTTACAGAGAGGAAGAGAGAGGGACAGAAAGTCAGAAACATCGATGAAAGAGAGAGACATCCATCAGCTGCCTCCTGCTCCCACTGGGTATGTTCCCGCCACCAAGGTCCATGCCCTTGACCGGAATTGAACCTGGGACTCTTGAGTCTGAAGGCTGACGCTCTATCCACTGAGCCACACTGGTTTCGGCTTGAGATTGTGTTTTTGATAATATGTTGTTTGTTTGTTTGTTTGTTTAAAGGGAGAGGGAGAGAGAGATGGAAGCATCCATGATGAGAGAGAATCGTGGATCGGTTGCCTCCTGCACGCCCCCTACGGGGGATCCAGCTTGAAACCCAGGCAGGTGCCCTTGACCTGGAATGGAACCCGGGACCCTTCAGTCCTCAGGCCGATGCTCTATCACTGAGCCAAACCAGCTAGAGCTGATAATATGTTTGTTTGTTTTTTAAATATATTTTATTGATTTTTTTTACAGAGAGGAAGCTAGAGGGACAGAGAGTTAGAAACATCAATGAGAAAGAAACATCTATCAGCTGCCTTCTGCACACACCCCCACCAGGAATGTGCCCGCAACCAAGGTACATGCCCCTAACCGGAATCGAACCCGGGACCCTTCAGTCCACAGGCCAATACTCTATCCACTGAGCCACACCGGTGAGGGCTGATAATATGTTATTTACTGATTTTAGGGAGAGAAGAAGGGAGAGGGGCAGAGAGAAACATCCACAATGAGAGGGAACCATGGATCGGCTGCCTCCTGCACTGCCCCTGAGGATCCAGCCCCCAACCCGGACCTGTGCCCTTGAGTGTAATGGAACCGGGACCCTTCCGTCCACAGGCTGACGCTCTATCCACTGAGCTACACCGGTTAGGTCCCGAACGAACGAACTTTCTTAGAAAAAATGGAACCGATCTCTGGAGAAAAACATGGCTTCCCACGTGAGCTGGTTTGCTCACAAGCTGCACTTGTCAGAACCTGTTTCTGAACCAGTGTGGCCCAGTGGGTAGAGCGCCAGCCTGTGGACTGAAGAGTCCCGGGTTCGATTCCGGTCAAGGGCATGGACCTTGGTGGCGGGCACATCCCCAGGAGGAGGTGTGCAGGAGGCGGCTGATGGATGTTTCTCTCTCCTCATGGATGTTTCTCTCTCCCTTCCTCTCTGAAATCCATCAAAATATATTACTGAGAGAGAGAGAGAGAGAGAGAATTCAAGCCCCAGCCGCTGCCCCCGACGCCCCGTGCAGATGGGGCGGCCTGGGTGGGCCCCAACCAGGAAGGATAAACCTCATCCTGTATCAGTGATGATAACACTCGGCCCCCGGTCCCGTCCAAACACTGTGGACGCAGCCGCGGCCCGGTCAGGAACGCGGCCGGCGCTGTTTACCGCAGATGCTCGGCGGTTTGGCGCGCGAGGCCTGTGTATACAGAGACCCCTCTTCCTCCCTCCTGCCCGGGCCGTGCTTCTGGCCGCGGCTCCAGCCAAGGGTTTGCAGGAAGCGGCCGGTCCCGTCGCAACACCATGTTTTAGGGTTGGTGTTTTTATTAAAAAAAAACACACACAACACCTGCGAACCAGCGGAAGGCGGTGCGGGCAGCTGCAGGTGTGGAACGGGGAGCACGCATTCCCCCCTCCTTACCCTGCACCCCACACCCTTCTGTTCCGGGCAGATAGTTCCATGCTGAGAATTGCATCTCGCCGCTGGGAAACAGGAAGTGGAAAGGGACCGAGTCCAGATGCACAGTGGCATCTCTCTGCTTGCCCATCCCTGCATCAGGGGGGCGGGGTGGGGTGGGGACAGGGGGGCGGGGCCTCAGCGACACCCAGAGACTGAGAATGTGTTTGTCATTGGAGGGGGGATCTGCAGAATTCCTTTTTGTTTGTTTTTTTTTTAAATATATTTTATTGATTTTTCACAGAGAGGAAGGGAGAAGGATAGAGAGTTAGAAACATCGATGAGAGAGAGACATTGATCAGCTGCCTCCTGCACGCCCCCTACTGGGGATGTGCCCGCCACCCAGGTACATGCCCTGGACCGGAATCAAACCTGGGACCCCTCAGTCCACAGGCCGACGCTCTATCCACTGAGCCACACCGGTCTCGTCTCCTTTTTGTTTTTTTTATTTCTGGTTAATCGGCACCTGAGGATGTGTGTGTGTGTGTGTGTGTGTGTGTGTGTGTGTGTAGCCAAAACCAGTGTGGCTCAGGGGATAGAGCGTCGGCCTGCGGACTGAAAGGTCTCAGGTTCCATTCCAATCAAGGGCATGTACCTTGGTTGCGGGCACATCCCCAGTGGGGGGCGTGCAGGAGGCGGCTGATGGATGTCTCTCTCTCATCGTGGTTTCTAACTGTATCCCTCTCTGTAAAAAAAAATAATAATAAATAAATAAAATATTTAAAAATAAATAAATAAAAATATAATCATGTATTTTTACCGATTTCAGAGAGGAAGGGAGAAGGGGAGAGAGAGAGAAATACAAATGATGAGCGAGAGAATGATGGATCAGCTGCCTCCTGCACGCCCCCTCCTGGGGATGGAGCCTGCAACTTGGGCCTGTGCCCTGACCGGGAATCGAACCCTGACCTCGTGGTTCCCATTTCGACGCTCCACCATGGAGCCACCCTGGCCGGGCCGTGCAGAAGGGTGGCTTTTGTTAGCAACCCTTTGGTTCAGCCAAAGCTGGTGTGGCTCAGTGGATAGAAAGTCGGCCTGCGGACTGAAGGGTCCCAGGTTCGATTCCATTCAAGGGCATGTACCTTGGTGGAGAGCACATCCCCAGTAGGAGGCGTGCAGGAGGCAGCTGATCGATGTCTCTCTCTCCCATTGATGTTTCTGGCTCTCTATCCCTCTCCCTTCCTCTCTGTAAAAAAATCGATAAAATATATTTTTTAAAAATTATTTAAAAAACCTTTGGTTCAACATCCTGTTTAACATCCCAGTAGGAGGCAGGCAGGAAGCAGCTGATGCATGTCTCTCTCATCGATGTTTCTGGCTCTCTATCCCTCTCCCTTCCTCTCTGTAAAAAAAATCAATAAAATATATTTTTAAAAAATTATTTAAAAAAACTTTGGTTTAACATCCTCTCCCCCACCCCCATGTTCCTTGGGAAGGTGAACCCTGCTGTGACCCATCACTGATGCCCTCTGTTCCCTGGCCCCCCTGCTCTGCATCCCCAACTCCTCTTAGTTGTCCTGGTTGCCGGGAACCCCTTCCCCTACCCTCGCCCCCCTGCCCCGTCCTGCGTGGGCGATGGTTTTGTTTTTCACTTCGTCCGTCTTTACCGGGACGTGGGAGGCCAGAGGAAGACGCGTGTGCAAAACCCACGTCGGAAACGCCGCTCCGCCTGCCCCTTAACGCCATGAGCCCTTAAGCCTGGGAGGGATCAACGCGTAATTGGTTTTGCCTGGACTCGGGGAGACGGCGTCCCAGGGGGAGCCGGGGACCCTTCCAAGCTCTGAGCCGGCTGGTGCCGTGTGTCTGAGCCACAGGGACTTCCTGTCCACGGCTGGTGGGGGGAATGAGGGGTCAGGGTCACCGGGAGGGATCTGAGTGAGGCCAGCTTTGCCGCAGCGAAGTCTGCGACTCCGACCAGCATCCCAGCCCCTCGGGCTGGCTCAGTGGCCGAGCATCCATCTAGGAGCCAGGAGGTCAGGGTTCGATTCCCGGTCAAGGGCACAGGCCCGGGTGGCGGGCTCCATCCCCAGTGGGGGGCGTGCAGGAGGCAGCCGGTCCGGGATTCCCTCTCATCATAGGTGTTTCTCTCTCTCTCCTTTCTCTTTCTCTCTGAAATCAATTTTTTTTATTTATTTTATTTATTTTTTTAATATATTTTATTGACTTTTTTACAGAGAGGAAGGGGGAGAGATAGAAAGTTCAGAAACATCGATGAGAAAAGAGACATCGATCAGCCGCCTCCTGCACGCCCCACAGTGGAGATGTGCCCGCAACCAAGGTACATGCCCCCGACCGGAATCGAACCCGGGACCTTTCAGTCTGCAAGCTGACACTCTATCCACGGAGCCAAACCGGTCTTGGCAATTTAAAAAAAAACAAAACAAAACGGAGGCCTGGGCCAACCAGGGTGTGTGGAAAGCTTGGCTTCCTCCATCTGAAATCAATTTTTTAAAAATCTTATAAAATGACCCAAACGGGTGTGTGGCTCCATGGATAGAGCAGTGGTTCTCAACCTTCCTAAGGCCGAGACCCTTGCATACAGTTCCTCATGGGTGGTGACCCCCAACCATGAAACTTTGCTGCTGTGATGCATCGTGATGTCAATATCTGCATTTTCCCATGGTCTTAGGCAACCCCTGTGAAAGGGTCGTTCAACCCCCCCCCAAAGGGGTCGAGACCCTCAGGTTGAGAACTGCTGGGACAGAGCGTCGGCCTGCGGACTGAAAGATCCCGGGTTCCATTCTGGTCAAGGGCATGGACCTTGGTTGCGGGCACATCCCCAGTGGGGGGTGTGCAGGAGGCGGCTGATGGATGTCTCTCTCATCAATAAAATATATTAAAAAAAAAAAAAAGAAAGAAAGAAAAGCGGCCGAGACAGGTTTGGCTCAGTGGATGGAGCGTTGGCTTTCGGACTGAAGGGTCCCGGGTTCGATTCCGGTCGGGGGCAGGTACCTTGCTCGCGGGCACATCTCCACAGTGGGGCCTGCGGGAGGTGGCTGATCGGTGTCTCTCTCTCATCAATGTTTCTTGACTTTCTATCTCCCTTCCTCTCTGTAAAAAATCAATAAAATACATTAAAAAAAAAAAGCTGAAACCGGTTTGGCTCAGTGGATAGAGCGTCGGCCTGCGGACTGAAGGGTCCCGGGTTCGATTCCAGTCAAGGGCATGTACCTGGGTGGTGGGCACATCCCCAGTGGGGGGCGTGCAGGAGGCGGCTGATGGATGTTTCTCTCTTATTGATGTTTCTAACTCTCTACCCCTCTCCCTTCCTCTCTGTAAAAAAAAATCAATAAAAAAAAGAAAAAAAACATTTCTTCCAATTATTTCCCTTCTGATGTTTGCGAGTCTGTGCGCCAGCCTGCTAGTAGTATGTATGTATGTGTGTATATACAGTGGTACCTCGAGATACGAGTGCCCTAACCTACGAGATTTTTGAGATACGAGCCGTCGAGCGAGCGATTTTTGCTTTGAAATACGAGCAACAGTTGAGATAGGAGTCATCTCGCGGATCGGCCGGCTGCACACGACCCGTCCGTTTACCGCGACGCGAGTGTCTCACAGTTTCCCACGCCTCAAGGTGACGGAACAAATTAAACTCGTATCTCGAGGTACCACTGTATATATATATCACACCAGGTTCTCACCACCAGGAAAATTCCACCGCAGCAGAAAGGGTCCGAGGCGGTGCCTCTGGGCCTGGCCCCGGGGAAGAGGGAACGGCCGGGGTGACCGGCGTTTCCTCCCACGCCTTCCCCGGCCGCACACACGCAGGAAACCGTCCTGACAGGCTCTCCTCGAGCCAGTTACCGGGCGGATATGGGTGGGAGCGCAGCCCTGGCTCGGAAAACATGTTGATGGGGACCGTGCTCGGACCCGCAGGGCGCGAGGTACCTGGGCTGCAGGAGGAGGAGAGAGTCAGCCGCCAGCATTTCTTCCCCGTCGGTATTTCCGGTATTTCCGACCCCAGCAGGCAGGATGAGAGTCACGGATCCGCTGCCTCCTGCCCTCCCGCCCTCCCGCCCGCCCGCCAACACCGGGGATGGAGCCAGCCAGCCACCCCGGGCATGGATGTGCCCTGGAACCCGGGGTGGGAATCGAACCCTGACCTCCTGGTTCAGAGGTCGAGGCTGCTCCACCCCTGAGCCAGGCCGGCCGGGTTTGCACTGCTCAGATCTTTTATTTTTATTTTTTTTAATTTTTAAATATATTTTATTGATTTTTTTTACAAGAGAGGAAGAGAGAGGGATAGAAAGTCAGAAACGTGGATGAGAGAGAAACATCGATCAGCCGCCTCCTGCACACTTCCCACTGGGGATGTGCCTGCCACCAAGGTACATGCCCTTATGACCGGAATCTAACCCGGGACCCTTCAGTCCGCAGCCTGGCGCTCTAACCACTTGGCCACACCGGCTTCGGCTCGGACCTTTAAAAATATATATTTTTATTGATTTTCAACACAGAGGAAGGGAGAGGGATAGAAAGTCAGAAACATCGATGAGAGAGAGAGACATCGATCAGCCGCCTCCTACACACTTCCCACTGGGATGTGCCTGAAACCAAGATACATGCCCCCGACCGGAATCGAACCCTGGACCTTTCAGTCCGCAGCTCGACGCTCTATCCACTTGGCCACACTGGCTTCGGCTCGGACCTTTTAAAATATATTTTTTTATTGATTTTTTACAGAGAGGAAGGGAGAGGGATAGAAAGTCAGAAACATCGATGAGAGAGAGACATCCACCAGCCGCCTCCTGCACGCCCTCCCATTGGGGATGTGCCCGCCACCCAGGTACATGCCCTTGACTGGAATCGAACCCGGGACCTTTCAGTCCGCAGCCCGACGCTCTATCCACTGAGCCAAACCGGCTTCGGCTCAGACCTTTAAAAATATATATTTTTATTGATTTTCAACAGAGAGGAAGGGAGATGGATAGAAAGTCAGAAACATCAATCAGCCGCCTCCTGCAAGCCCCCCACTGGGGATGTTCCCGCAAGCAAGGTACATGCCCTTGACCGGAATCGAACCCGGGACCTTTCAGTCTGCAGCCTGACGCTCTATCCACTGAGCCACACCGGCTTTGGCTCGGACCTTTGAAAAACACATCGAGTCTGCTGTTTCGGGGCGAGGGCCGAACCCCAGGGATCGCTTACATAGCTCCACAGGGAAGGGATCCTCACCCCGGCCGGAAATTCAGGTCACCGCACGCGAACGCCCCCGGGAGGTTTTCGGCGGCGTCAGCATCTCCACGGCGCTGGGCAGGTCACGGGCCGGCTTTTCGCTCCTCGCTAATGACCGCCTGCCTGCCTGGGTGTGCCCGCCCGTCCCCCGGGGGCCCTGGGTCTCGCCCTTCGCCCACCAGCCTCTGTGGGCAAAGCTCTCCAGGGAAAGCAGGCCGGCAGGGAGGGCAGAGGGCACGGCCGCCTCATCCACAAGGAGACGTGGGCCCCTCGCCGGTGTGGCTCAGGGGAGAGAGAGTGTCAGGCTGTGGACCGGAGGATCCCGGGTTCGATTCCGGTCCAGGGCACATACCTCGGTGGCGAGGCTCCATCCCCAGGAGAAGGCCTGAGGGAGGAGGCAGCCAGTCTGGGGTCCTCTCTCATTATGGATGTTTTCCTTTCTTCCTTCCTTCCTTCCTTTCTTTCTTTCTTTCTTTCTTTCTTTCTTTCTTTCTTTCTTTCTTTCTTTCTTTCTTTCTTTCTTTCTCTTCCTTCCTTCCTTTCTTTCTCTTTCTTTCTTTCTTTTCTTCCTTCCTTCCTTTCCCTTCCTTCTTTCCTTCCTTCTTTCCTTCCTTCCTTCCTTCCTTCCTTCCTTCCTTCCTTCCTTCCTTCCTTTTCTTTCTTTCTTTCTTTCTTTCTTTCTTTCTTTCTTTCTTTCCTTCCTTCCTTCCTTTCTTCCTTTCTTTTTCTTTTTAATATATTTTATTGTTTTTTTTACAGAGAGGAAGGGAGAGGGAGAGAGAGTTAGAAACATCGATGAGAGAGAGACATCCATTAGCTGCCTCCTACATGCCCCCCCACTGGGGATGTGCCCGCCACCAAGGTGCATGCCCTTGACCGGAATTGAACCTGGGACCCCTCAGTCCGCAGGCCGACGCTCTGCCCACTGAGCCACACCGGTTTCGGCATGGATGTTTCTATCTCCCTCTCCCTCTTTCATCCTCTCTGAAATCAATTTTTTAAAAAAAATATATGTTATTGATTTTTTACAGAGAGGAAGGGAGAGGGATAGAGAGAAACATCGATGAGAGAGAGACATCCATCAGCCGCCTCCTGCACGCCCCCCACTGGGGATGTGCCCGCCACCAGGATATACATGCCCCTGACCGGAATCAAACCTGGGACCTTTCAGTCCGCAGGCCGACGCTCTATCCACTGAGCCACACCTGTCTTGGCTGAAATCAATTTTTATTAAAAAAAGCGAAACCGCACTACGGTCACGCACACCACGCCCGGGAGGTAAGCTCAGATGGTGGCCGTGTGAGGATCACGGGGCCAAGACGGGCTATTTGTGCTCCATCGCACAGGCCCACCGCCCGCCCGTCCGGCACCTACTGATGTGACGCTGGCCCATGGCTCCTCGGACCCAGGATGATCCCCCTGGCACGGAGCGGCCCACACCCCGGGTAGCTGGCAGGAGGCCCCCTTAGCCTGGAGGAGCTGGGAGGGCAGAGTGTCACGCCAGACGTGCTGGCCTGGAAAAGCCTAGAAATGCTGGGCTGCCCGGCTGGTGTGGCTCCGTGGCTGAGCGTCAACCCAGGAACCAGGAGGTCAGGGTTCGACTCCCAGTTCAGGGCACAGGCCCGGGTTGCGGGCTCCATCCCCAGTGGGGGGCGTGCAGGAGGCAGCCGATCCGTGATTCTCTCTCGTCATGGATGTTTCTCTCCCTCCCTCTCTCTTCCTCTCTGAGATCAATAAACATATGTAGAAAGGATAAAAATAAATAAAAGAATGAACCTATGAGTGCATGCAGGAGCAGAATACCCCATCCATGTTTCTCTCTCTCTCTCCCTCTCTAAAATAAATAAATAGGGGGAAAAAAAGTTCATAAAAAGCAAACAAAAACAACAGCCACCGTCATGCCGAGACCGGTGTGGCTCAGTGGATAGAGCGTCAGCCTGCAGACTGAAAGGTCCCGGGTTCGATTCCGGTCAGGGGCATGGACCTTGGTTGAGGGCACATCTCCAGTGTGGGGCGTGCAGGAGGCGGCTGATCGATGTCTCTCTCTCATCGATGTTTCTGACTTCCTATCCCTCTCCCTTCCTCTCTGTGAAAAATCAATAAAATATATTAAAAATAATAATAATAATAAAGAAAAAACAGCCACCGTCAGAAAGAACATCTGCTGGGGCCCGCTCCCTTCCTCTCTGAAATGAATAAAAATATATTAAAACAAACAAACAAAAAAACGATGGTTTGGTAGCCAAAGTTTATACCTCTTTGCCTTTAAAAAAAAAAAGTATGTTTTTATTGATTTTTAGAGAGAGAGGAAGGGGAAGGGAGAGGGAGAGAGAACCATCACATTGATCGGCTGCCTCCTCCATGCCCTGTCCCCCCACCCCCCACTGGGTATGGAGCCCACAACCCAGGGCCTGTGCCCTGACCGGGAATCGAACCGTGACCTCCTGGTTCCTAGGTCGACGCTCTAACCACTTAGCCACACCGGCCGGGCCCGACCTCCGTCTGGGTTCCCAATGACTCTTGTGCACCCACTGACATTTTTGCAGCCAGCAGGGTGGAGAGGAGCAGGCTCCGGGCTCAGCCCTCATGGCCCCTAGCAAGACGGGGCTGTCTTTCTTGTTTTGTCCTGCCCCCACCCCCTACCTCCCCACCCCCCCACCCCGTGGAGCCGCACGCTGCTCCCAGACAGACCGGCCCTTCCGGCCCAGCAGCCCGGCTTGCTTTCCCATGCCCTCCCCGCATGCCTTTCTCCGCTCTCCTCCTCCTGCCTACCTACCGCCACGTTCCTGCTTGCATTTCTCAGAGACGGGGATGTGAGGCATCCTAACCGCCGCCGCTGCCAAGGCAAGGAGGAAATAAACGGCCCTGCTTTGCCAGCACATGGCGACCGTGAGCCTCCTGGCAGCCAAGGAGAAAAGGGAAAGCAGCGGA